>JUDZ01009592.1:0-29511 GCA_000812845.1 Stagonosporopsis tanaceti | reverse complement strand
AAAAGTTCGTTTTGCTCGAACCATGTGACATCGCGTTCCGCTTCGCCTTTCGTCTTGCGCGTGTCTGTCGTGTTTCAACTCAATGGTTATGGGTTTGCATAAGTGCTCAGTACAGACTGCGGATGATGACTTTTACTATGATGAAACAGTCAGTTAACATGTGTGTAATTGCAAAGGGATATCTTACGACTCGCGAAGTCTTTGTGGTGTTTGTCGCCGTGCAGAGCCCGAGATGCTATAGCATCTTCTTCCTCTTCGCCAGTTGGTACATTGTACTGCGAGTGGTCAGACTTAGTAGTAGCACCTGGAGAGCAAATCTTACTGCGGTCAACGTCGTCTTCAGGCCGAGCCTCTCGACCAAGTCGGCGATTGCATTTGCGACACTCTTCGCATCTTCGCTGTCGTTGCCGGTGCTCTGCTTGTTGATATATGGAATAATACGCGCAATCTGCTTAGCTTCGTCGGGATTACTCGCTTTAAGATGCACGACTGGCGCAAGGCTCAGACAGCTTGTGATACCATGAGGAATCGCGTAAGTGGCTCCAATCGCATGGCCTATGCTATGGCTCAAGCCGACACCGCCGCTGAACAAAAACGGGAAGAGCGATGCATAACATGCGAGGAAGAGCTTCGTGCGGGTCTCGGCATCGCTAGGGTTGGCCTTGGACTGTGGGAGATACGTGAACAGATCTTTTATTGCCTCAAGACACAGTCGCTTTGTTGGTATCTCAGATGCGAGGGGATGGTACATCAGCTCGACAGCATGATCGAGAGCTCGCATCTATTCGTTGTCAGGTCTGTTCGCCAAACACTTCAAAATCATGTTACAGTAACATACTCCTGTACTTATCCACAGGTTCATGGGTGTGTGGATAGCATTCTCGCCGTCATAAATTACAGCTGGAGACAACAGTTGTCAGTCGCTATCATGTGGCAGGCTAATGTACTGACCTTTTGGCACCTGTTCAGGATCACTCACGGCTACCTTGTGCCCTTCATCTGTGGTAAACCCGGCATTCTGTGTCGTCTCTGCAACACTGAGGGTAGTGGGGACAGCGACGTTGGGTATCCATTTTCCAGTCTTTTCGTGTATGTTGTGGGCAATAGCTTTCGCCGAGTCGATTGGAGAGCCACCTCCAACCGACACGAGAATATCGCAGCCCGACTGTGACATCATCGCAGTCGCTTCTCGAATCAATTGTATCGGCCTTCGTCAAATTAGCTCTGGATGCGAGATTGGTCCTTGAAACTCACGCATGCTGCCCGATCTTGTAGAAGGTGCCTCCATGCATGTGCCCAAGCTGTTTCTCGACGTTCTTGATGACTGGTGTCTTCTCATAGAGTGATCGGCCCGTGACAATGAATGCTTTTGTACCTCCCAACTGTGTTATCACATTTTGGAGCTGTCTTGTTTTTCCTAAGGCTCAAAGTAAGTTACGTTCGCCTCTTGCGATTCCAATGACCGACCGTTTCCATACAACATCAACCTGGTAGGCGAAGCTTGATACATGCCCATAGCTGAGCTGTCGCAGTCAGGCCCCTGGGAATAATTCGGAAGCGCCATTTTGAAGTATGACAACTCGGTCGCGACTTTTGGTGTTTGATAGTATGCATCTAACTCAGACAGCCCGAACGGCGCTATCGCGGGGGAGGGGCAACTGCATCACTCGCAGACAGCCCCACCTTGCATTCTCTTCCCCACATTCTCAGTCTCACAAAAACCCCACGAAACCGCTACTGCAGGCCTTGGGAGTATCTGAGAATACAATAGGAACACGATTGGCTAACTGGCACTGACGGATTGTCTTGATGTTTGTACCGCAACCCACGTCAACGCTACGCTGTCGGTGACGCAAACGGCATTGGCAATAGTTTATTTGCGCCAAACGTCTTCCCTATGTAACAAAGAGCTGATGTGCAGAGATTCGAGAACCCACCACGGCCTACTACATTCCTACGAAGCTAGCTCCCAGATTATCTTACAACCTCGCTCCCAGACTGTCAGCTGAGGAGGCCGGCACGATCATGAACAACTCCAGTACCACTGATCTCCTCCTCTGTGCAGATCAGAAGTTCCCGCAGCCTGTCCAGTCGCCTCGGACGCCCGAATTGTAAGGCCCTTCAGCCATGGTTGCGAGCAGACAGTACTGATTTCCAGCGAAGAGCGCAAAACAACCAGGAAGTCCCGTCTCTCTTCAGTCTCCCGGCAGAGCTTCGTAACCAAATTTACGAGTGTGTCTTTCAAGGTTGGGTCATTGCAATTCGCCCAAGCTCAAGACGTCCAGGCAACCTTGAAGCCGACATCTGGCCCGAAACAACAAGCCCGTACCAAGCTGCGTATGGCCGTCCAACACACAATGACAAGAAACCACCCGATGTGTTTGGCTTGTTGTACACTTGCCGGCAGATCTATGCTGAAACAAGACTTCTGCCCTATGGCCTAAGTACGGTCTTGTGCGGAGAGAGGCCATTTCCTTCTGCATGGCTGTCGAATCTACATGTACAATTGACCCACGTCAATAGTCTACAACTGTGCTCGTACATGCCAGCCAATATCGCCTTATCGAGGACGTGGTTGGGAATCCTCCCGCGGTTCAGTGCCCTCAAGAAGGTCGAAATTCATTGGCAATTACATGTGCCACCTTGGGGATCGGAAGAAGACCACTTGTCAACGGCAACCGCCGATGAGACTGAAATGGCGAAGAAGATCAACGGGGCTACTTCTGCGGTTTGCCAGGTCAGCTTCCATCGCACTGTCGTCTGGGAATGACTCATGGCAGTGCAGCAAGTGCGCCATCGAAGAGCAGAATCAGCTCACGTGTCTGTCAAATACAGCTGTGGGCTCGATCGGCTTTTGCTGAACTGGTTTCTATCACCGTGGACCAAGGCAGATATAGGTCTTGGTATTACGTCTTGACAGAATCAAAATTATTCACCGCTCGATGCGCAAAGCCGAGACGTGTGGAGTTGCGCCGGGAAAGCACAGGACTTGCATCAATCCGAGGGTCTCCAGATATACCTATGTAGAGGGGGGGCTGGTCTTCGATGCATGAAATGTCCAGTGGATTCGCAACATGCGGTCCACGCAAAACACGTGGGCTGTCCTGGCCCAGCAATGTATCAGAACACCAACACTAGGCAAGATTGTGTCGATTGCGACACAGCAGTACACTTAACTTGTCTTGTAGCGTTAATGAGGCGCCTGGGTTCGCCGCAATCGGCTGAAAGACACCGAACATGTTGGGAGGGTGCGAGATCTTTTCGATTCCACGACTTGCCCTCATCCTGGTAAGGTCGGAAAATATCGAGGGAGATGGAAGTTTCGGCCCTGTAAATCTTTGATCGCTTGCGGGTAAAAGTGGAGCACACTGTTAACATCACTCCACTTAGCGCGTGAGGCAACAGCGCCACCGACATGCCACCATCATCGTCATGTCGTTCGATCTGAGCTAGGGACAAGCCGGGATGAATTCTTCACGAATATTTGTCGCCGAGTGTGACACCTTGGTTGTATCATATAGGGCAAGGGAGGCGATGGCCCGTATAAGTAGAACATCTGCACGTCTGGATCGAGTCACTCCACAGCATCTCAGATCTCAAGCCACCAAGCCTACCAATCACGAACATCAAAGCAATTACTCTTAACCATCAACAACTTCATTATGCCTTCCTTCAAGAGTCAGTCTTCACCACACCACAATACCCCAGCTTTGTGCTAACAATTGTTGTAGACTCCGTTTCCTCCACTCCTGCGGGCCCTTCGTCGGCACCTACCCCTGCCTCAGTTGTCCCCACTCAGTCAACTCGTGAGACTCTCCACGGAGCGACTGCAGCTTTGACCGCGCAGGGTCTCAACCTCTGCCCTCACTGCTATCGCGAGTTGTCGCACTGCAACGAGCGCTTCGAATTTGCTTAGACGCAACTCAATCATGAGAGCAAATCGGCTGAAACAGATCCCTTCGACCACGCAAGCGTGATGTTGGGGCTACGAACTTCATTGGATACCACTAGGGATATGACTGGGAGGGGGAAGAGGGATATGGGCATTTACTAGGCGTTCAGTTGCTGCATACATTGGTTCCACTATATTGCATCGAGGCTGTGTTGCCTTTTCTATTATGATTGGATATATCCGTCATCCGCATAAGAGCATCGCAACTCAACCCAAGACATTCTTATAACATTTAGTTTTGTGCCATGGACCATTGGTGAAACGTTTGAGAAACTACCAGCTATACTTTGTGGCGTCTGTTGCGAATCAGGTGACTGTCATTGTATTTCACTTCCACCTACTTTCCACTCCTTTATATAACCTCTGAGCACGTACCTAACTATCCTGCTCCATCACCTCAACCTTCGGGGACGGCTCAACTCAACTTCCCCAATCGTCCGTCGTCTTTATACGTCAACATGCATTTCGAATCACAACTTATCGCAAAGACACACTCGAATGACAAGCGAGGCATCGTACTGAAAGATGTGATGCTGGATCTGACACTGGCCGGCACTCGTTCAGACATGTAAGAGGCAAGGCAGCAAGGGCTTGAACACAACTGATTCTCGTAGTACGACTCTCAACGCACAAAACTCTCCGCTCCTTTGCCTCCCGCCAGAGATTCGAAACGCGATTTGGAAGTTGGTAATGCGAAGAATGTCGATAAGCCAACCTACTCCCGAGGACGCCAAACGTGACCATGATGAGTACATCTCAACCTGGCAACACTTTCTGCCACCCCCACTGGACCTCTTGTTTGTGTGCCGACAGACGTACGCTGAGGCAGTGTTGCTCCCTTTCTCGATCAATTCCTTCCATCTGCAGGATATTCCGGATGACGATGCATGGATGGCCTGCATGCGTCCTGCCCAGATCGCTGCTATTCGTGCGATCTGGATGAGATGCTGCAGGTTCGACAGGCAGCTCATCATCCCAGCTGGCTTTCGCGACCTGAAGTTGTTATTGGTGACCTTCTTGGGCCTAAAGTTTTGCGTCTTCAGTAACATATGTCACGACATCTACGGCTTAGAAGGGTACGATTTCCATCGCCTTACAAGCGAGGTCCAGGCCGCAACAGGTTTCGATGAGCTCAAAGTCGAATTCAAGCTTTTGTAAGACGCGTTTGTAAGATGGAGAATAGTGCTGGAGCACAACACATTCAGGCCTGAAAATTCTAGAGAGAACTCCGAAACTTGATAAAAAAAGAACAAGATGCAATATGGGCTTGTCACGGCTTTACGAAAAGGTGCAAGTCTTTGCACATCATGTATACCATGACTCTGATACAGGTCCTCACTATTTGATCATCATTGGCGACGATAGAGGACGGGAAGGATCTTGCGTGTCTCAGAGAATTTGGATCCTGCAACATCATAAATCTTTGGCAGTGCTTGTTCACATGCGTAACGCAGTGTTCGTTCAAGATGTTTTTGTGGTAGGGATATTCAGTAAATGGCTGTACCAATATATGTGCATTGTTGGGTCCCGAAAGTGCTCACGATACGCCCTACTATACAAAATCAATTGGAACGTTGCATATAGGGTTCGTTGGCTACCTCAATGGCATCGTGTTAAATTTGTCGTTGATGATCGCCGAAGATCAAGCCTCTTAAGTGTAGGGACGAGGGAACGGTGCAATCAATGTGCGTCAAGGGGAGATAAGCATCGAACATCGCCAGCCTCGGAATAGGCCACACCAAGCTTATCATGAATCTAACAAGTGCGTGGAGGTTCTCGTGCTGAGATATTGATGGTCGCAAGAAAAGGGCAGCAATAAGACCGCAATACGGCCTTACGCTAATCCGGGAACCAACACTAAACCGTGCAAGTCTGGTTCTTATCTTCAGCTTATCTCATGTACGTCATACAAACTTGCATGAACGAAGGAAGCAAGAGCTGATATCTAGTAGCGGAACACCTCAAAGTGATTCCTGGAGGATTCCATCTGTGCTACTCGATTGCATACCGTCATGTGTGGTATCAGCTGCATCATCAAACTCAATCGCGGCCAGGGGCACGAAGTCTCCTGTCTGAGTGATGACAAGACACTAGCGAAGCAGCTGGACGACAGCCTTGAGCTGATTAAACATCGTGGCCCTGATTCGAGAGGCCAATGGATCAGCTCTGACAACAAAGTTGGTACTCTGTCCTTGTAACCTTCTTCAAGCTTTCGATACCGCTTATCGTATCCAAAATCACCTGCTGACACTTCATAGCTTTCGGTCATGTCAGGCTAGCGATCAATGATCTTTCCCCGGATGGTGCGCAACCATTCCATGATGAGGAAGGCGATGTTCATGCAGTTGTGAACGGCGAGCTTTATGACCACGAAGCTATTCGTGCGTCATTGGCCGACAAAACTGATTACCAATTCAAGAGTCGTAGTGATTGCGAGATTGTTATTGCTTTGTACAAGTACTACGGGCTGTCTTTCTTGAACATGCTGCGCGGAGAGTTTGCGCTTTGCATTTATGATGCACGTGCAAAACTGTTCATTGCGGCGAGGGACCGCTATGGGATCAAACCATTGTTCTACACCTTCGTAGACAACAAACTGTTGGTCGCTGCTGAAGCCAAAGCTTTTCTGCCGCTGGGCTGGAAGCCGGAATGGGATGTTGTAAGCTTGAAAGAGGCAGGATGGAACCACGATACTCGCACCATCTTCAAGGGCGTCCGCAAAGTAATGACACGGCAACGATTGGATGACCGGTGGTACTAATTCTTCTAGGTCCGTCCTGGCCACTACATTACCTGCACTTCTTTCGACACTATCGAATCACGTCCCTACTGGGACATCGAATATCCTCTTAAGGTATGGTTCTTGATTCTCAATCCCCAACTAAGGAAACTAATTGAGCCTCAGACTCTGAGGGAGCCGCGCTCGGACAAAGAGATGATTGAAGGTGTTAGAGAACACATGCTAGAAGCAATACGGGTGCGTCTCCGAGCTGATGTTCCAGTTGGTGTCTATTTGAGTGGCGGCATTGACTCCTCGGTAATCGCCGGCATGGTCACACATCTCGTGAAGGAGCAAGGAGAGCGCATAGGCAACGACAAAGAGACCGAGCGCGTTAGCTGCTTCAGTATTGCCTTTGACGAAGACAGCGGATTTGATGAGTCTGCAATCGCAAATCGGACTGCCGACCACCTGGGCGTCAAGTACTATAAGAAGCTCATGAACGAAGCCGAATTGGCGGCACGCTTCGAGGACGCGACCTGGCATTGCGAACACCATAATCCTGATCTCAATTACGTGGGAAAGTATGCCCTCTCAGAAGTTCCACAGGAGCTCGGTTTCAAGGTTGTCTTGACTGGAGAGGGCGCAGACGAGCAGTTTGGTGGCTATCCGATGTATCTTCCCGACTATCTCCGCGAGCCAGACGCAGCATACCCATCAAATCCGTTGCCAGAAGATGTGCGCAAGTTGCAATGCATCCAAACTGATGCGGAAGCCAGCGCTTATTACGAGTCTATAGGCGCAGATGGCGCCAACCGTGGCCCGTCGCTGCCTCGGCGTATGTTGAACGGTATCACCACTGTGTCTTCCATGACAGCGTTCTCCGCGGATGCGCTTTTTGCAGATTGGACCAAGGCTTATGGCGCATGCGATCCTCAACTGACCATCGCGAACAACGTCGATGGACGAGTCAGGGGTGCAATGCTAGATGATTGGCATCCGCTGCATACGGCTCTCTACGTATGGCAGAAGGGCCACCTGTCCAACATATTCTTATCGTGTCTCGGTGACCGAACGGAGATGGCACATTCTATTGAAGCTCGAACGCCCTTTCTGGATCATCACTTAACCGAGTACGTCAACGGGCTTCCTCCAAGCGTCAAGATTAGATGGCATCCTGGGGAGAAACGATTTGTGGAGAAGTGGATTTTGCGTGAAGCGAGTAAACCATTCATCACTGAAGAATTGTACAGGAGGAAGAAGCATGTGAGTCATACACTGATAAGCCACTGCAGATATCATACTTATGATGAATAGCCGTATTCTGCGCCGACAACTTATCCTGAGGATGGTCCTCTGCATAAGCTGCTCGCTGGGTTACTCACCAAAGATAAAGTTGCACAACTCGGCTTCATCTCATGGAGCAAGGTCGAAAGCCTTGTGGATAGAGCCTTCAGAGAGAAAGACGCGAACGCGATGCGTTTCGCATTTACGATCGCCCAATGGGTCGTCATCGGAGAACGGTTTGGGATCAGAAAGGCTGCACCCTAGCTGCGTGAATTGTTTTCGAACTTTCAGATTGAGAACACTTACAACGACTATCTACACTTGTTTCAAGCTCACATCCACGTACGGTCGCGTGTCCTCAAGTGCAGGTTGCTCAGCTCTGTGCCCCAGTCATGTGTCTAATGCTGTCAACCCTACGAAGCGAACAAAGTAGGTCCCAATTTGCAAAATCATAGCGCAAACGACAACTTCCTGACTGGTGATATGGCAAGACGATAGACGCGCTCGAGGTACTCCAGGCGAAGCATGAAACGAGGGTAGCTGGAGAAGGCGCATCCTGACTCGGGCAGGAAGTGACGAAAAAATACTTTACTTTATAATATGTGTCTCAAGCACAAGAATCTGATTTGGTGTTGAGTTACTACACCTTACTCATCTCATCTTCTGGATGCAGTCGCTCCCACTCCCAGATATTGTTCATCGCAAACCAATGCCAATCTTCACCAACCATCCCATTAAGAAGCATCTGCCAGATCTTCCGCCCTATCCTGGCATCGGTCGAAAACGCATATCGCACATACTCTGGCGACGCAACACTTTTGAAGAGCATGACTAGCCCTGAGGTGCACTCCTCAACGGCCGTCTCTTCGCACCCACTCCACATGTCCATGGGGGCTTTGTATGCGCAAAATGCGGGTGCAAAGCAGGCAAAGTCCCAGTCAACAACGCCGCTTATCTCGACTGAGCATTCGTCAATAACTTCAGCCAGGATGTTGCGAGACGCCAGATCGCCATGGCAGAGGTGGAACGTATCGCCGAGTAAATCACGATGCTGTAGCGATTGCAGAACGCCTTTGATCTTCTTCCACAGCACAGCATTATTCTTCTCCGAGCATGTATTATCCTCGTGCTTGACCCAAAGATCGACCAGCTTCAACATGAACGCGAGTGGCGTCCGATCTGACAGTTTTGCGAGCGGCCTTGCGTCAAACGGGAACTCAAACATCTTCACTGGAATCCGACTCGCACAAAGCTTTTTGTTGATCTCCTTCCCGAACGTTTCTGCAATGACCCCCGCACACGGTGCAGTCACTTGTGCGAGAGCCTCAACAAGCTTGACAACTTGCTTGAAAACATGCACATTCTGCGCCTCGTTGGTGCAATCACTGCCTACCAGATCCTCCAGCGAGCGGCCTCGTAGACGCGTCTCAAGTGTATATGGAGCCTCCAGGGAATTCTCTTTGCCCGCATCGAAAGCGATGACACGTGGGATAGGCACATCAAGCTTACCCTCCAGCCCACGCAGAATTGCGATGTTACGCCGCATATCTACGTTGTGATCAGTGACATCAGAGCGCGGAACGCGAACGACGTACTTTTCTTCTTCTAATGCAGATATTTCGCACGGTATACTGCTATTTGGGCGCTCAGCAGGGCCTGTGAAGCCGACAACGTCATGAAAGGAGCCGGAGCCAACGTACTCAATTTGCAGGTCATCTGAGCTTTGGATGTTGGGGAAGAGCTGAGAAGCGAGCATGAGTACCCTTTGGCGGATGATGTTCTGCCCTCGCTGTTCCCAGGTGGTGTCGGTGGGCTCGCTGGTTGCGATGAAGGGCTGGGATGTTTTGCATGAGGGTTTGCTACCGTGCCATGACTGATGCACAGCTACTCTGTTTGGCGGGATCTGTACTTGGAACTCCTGATGTTTGCTATTGAGAGATGAAATCTCGTGTGAGCTATCGTCATAGTCAATGAGTGAGGCCTCTTCCACATAGAGACCGTCGGCAGAGACAGATATTTGAATAGCCATGTCGAAACGGTTGAGTAATCTGTAGACTGGGAGCTTGTTTTCGTGGTTCAATTGTGAAGAAGAATAAATGCTCAACGCTATGAGACAAACATTGTACAAGATGGAATGTGAAACAGGCATGCGTTGTGAGAAATTGATGGAGATAACGAAAGTAGCACAGTGTTACAACTCTACAACCACCCTCTACTGTGGCGCCCTTGCTTTGCACAGTTCGTCCTATCGTACACAATACCTTGTCTTAATGTCTAGAAAGACTGGACCTGACTCCTCGCGTACCCAAGCTCCTCCAATATTCCCTTCGTCTTCCGATCCCCTTGAAATACCGCCTCCACAGCCGGCGGCCCACACAAGAACACCTTCCCATCCAAGCTTTATTTTGACCTTGCAACCTCCGCCAACAACTTCTTCGTCACACGCCCCTTGCGTACGGTCGACCCTTCAGTAGGATTGCTTACAGCGTAGATCGCCTCGAACCTGCCGGCGTACTCTTTCTGGAACGCATCGGACTCCTTTATTAGCAGGATGTCCCCCTCCTTGTTCGCGGCATAAACGAACGTGACTTTCGTCTCGTCCTTGGGATTCGTCAGCATCCCCCGTGCGAGCTGGTAGATTGGAGTGATGCCCGAGCCGCCGGTAATCAGTGTCACGTGCGGGACGGCGTTGGGTATCTGTTGTACTCCATCGACTGACCTCCAGCAGATCTTCGCCGAAATCCTTCACCCTCCCAAAACTGCCTCATCTCAGCACTAACATCCCTCTGCACGCTCCCAGTCTCGCACACATCATCCCGGCCCTCAAGCATATCCACCCACTCATCCAGTGCCTTATCTTTGTGCTCATTTCTCGCGAAATGAATTAGCCAATCGCCCCTCCTAGCGTGTATTTCTTCCATGCCCTCTTCCTTGGTGTCATTCCTCTCCACAAAATCCTTCGGCTCACCGTTTGAGTAAGCATTGAATCAATGCTGTGGCACGAGCTGGACTTGGTCTTCGAACCGGTCGTCCTTGAGCACAAGCTCCACCGCGAAACGATCTGTGAACTTCAGCTTGACCATAGGGTTGTAGTGTCGGTAGGCGAGGATGGCGGTGAAGAGCGACACGACCCAGGATGATACGTGGAGGAGGAAGATACCGTTGTTGAGGCCGTTCATGTCGTTTGTGGCTAGGAGGTTTACTTCTGGTGGTGGCCTGTTGGGCTCTTCACTGCTTGCGCGATTGTTCCGGCGCCACCATTTGGCAAATGCAGTCGACGATGCAGCGGACGGGAGGAAAGACGACGCGGGGCGGCACTGTTCGAGGATGAGCGTATCGCGATCAACCCAGACAAGCCACTCCAGACGCTTATTTTCCGGTTTGGCCATCTCTCTGAAAAGTAGGTCGAGGATGAACGCAGGTTTGTTCCACAAATCGTCTATCATCTTATCGCATAGAACATGTACTTCCGTACCATGTATAAGTGCGTGTTCAAGATGCGTCGTGAACGCTTTGGTGTAGTGTTCATTGTCCTTGAGGCTGCCGAAGGGCGCAGTAACCGTCCCAATACGTGTCCGAAGAGCTGAGAAAGGAGAGTACTTTGAGCACACTGTGTGCTTCTCAATTGAATTCTGGGCAAGCTCTAGTAGGACGGAGGGAATACGTTTTGTGCTACCGTAAGCATTGAATTGAGAGAGTGGCAGTGGTCGAGGCCTTGGCAAAGATACAGATAAAGAGTTGGAGACGGAATGGAGACGTTCCTTGGGAGGTGGCAAAAGACGTACAAGACTGGTGAACTGCAGGATGAAGATGAATATAGCAAACCCAGCGAAGACCTTGAAGCAAATAGGCCTGTGAGGTAGCGGTATCATCTTCTGCAAGCCACGAGGGCAAAGGGGAGAAAAATCAAGGAGAAATAGAGCTCGTAACTTGTAACCTGTCGACCTGCATGAGGTACTCGCGTGGTCTCCTGCAGAAGGTGGTCATTTGGAGTATGATCAAGCGTGTCGTCAGCACAAGACTTCAACAGGGGGTGTACGCGTTCGAGCAGTCTTGTCATGCTAACCATGATCTATGCCTTCAGTCTATGCCTCTTGATCCGATACTCCAACAGCGGTGGCTTTTCGAGAACCAGCACAATTCTTAGTGCATATTCATGCCAAGGCAACGGTCGCGGCTCCCTATTGACCATGATACAGCTCAGTGCGCGCTGGCAGTGGGCTAGGCACCTCCATTCCGGTCCCTGCACGACTGTGATTCGTTCACATCAGTGTCACTTAGCTTTGCTCATCCAAATCCAACGTTTTCAGATCCAACATTTGTGGTGCTTGTAGTTTCGCTGCCCGGGAAGAATCCAGATCGTAACGTGTGCTTGGCCTTGGCAACATCCGCGTCGTGCCGAACACAGTACGAGCGCATTGCTGCTGTAGTCGTTGGTTACAAGAGTGTCCGACTAGCACCTTTGTCACTCCGAGGAGGCCGCTATTGAAGGGAATCACCTGTCAAGCATATACCCTGTCCAGACCTGAACGGATGACCGGGACTGAAGTGTAACATTACAATTAGTACTACTATAATATGAAAGCGCTGATGCGAGATCTCTACCCTCGATGTAGAATGGTATCCAGAGGGTTCTTCTTCTTCTCTCCAATCTCCTGTTCCCTCTTCTTCTTGATTTCTTTCGTGGGCAGACCTTTAGCTTTGAGACCACGCTCCTTCCTCAGCTTCTTCAAGGCCTCCTCGGTAAGACCCTGTCGCATCATTTGCTCCACAACAAGCGTCTTACGACTGCGCTTGTCGCCAATTCCAATGATGATGCCAGAGACGATGTTACAGGTGAGACTGCATGCGAGGATGACAGCTGTAAGTGCTTTCGGCCGCACTTTGTAATAGATACCCCAAGTGGTGCCACCAAGAGCGATCTGAAACATGGAGTGACAGTCAAGTAGAACAACGATGGTGATTAGTAACCGAATGGAAAATGCGTGGTGAGTATAAGTCTCGTGCGGTCGGTAGAAGGTGTGCGATTTGGCCAGTTTGCCTTGGTGATACTCGAGCTTCTTCTGCTCTTCGTCCGTGAGAACGGGTGCCTCGATGCGAACCTCCTCTTCGATCTCTTCCGCAGTGTCATACGGCGTTGATGCAGGTGGCATTGCGGGCAGCTCGTTGTGGTCTTTCAAATTCTTCAACCCACGCTCTTTCCGTAGGCGCCAGGTCTTGTGAGCAAAGAGGGCAACGAAGGCCATGTGGTATGTGTCGTAGAGTCGGAAAGGAAACATGGTGATACCAACAACACAGAACAGTGCGGTCAAAACCTGATCGCAAATCTCGACAAAGTAAGCCTGTCGACCACCAACCGAGATCCAACCGATGAGGAAGAGAACCCAAGCTGCTCCCCAGAAGGTGATCAAGAAGAAGTAGACGGTCACAAGCAATCCAAGAGGGTTTCGGCAGTAACGACCAAACCCGCGCATACTCCGCTTGAACTTTGCTCGTCGAGAATGTAACAGATGTCGGACGTGGTCATCCAGCGCGTCCTTCTCTTCCTGACTCCAACCGGGCAATGATGCGCCGTGTGGGAGAACGGCGAAATGGTGACCAGGACCCTCTTCTAGGGTCGATAGGGTCGAATCAATCGTATTTGTTCGACGAAGCTGTCCACGTGAAGCTTGTTCATGCTCCCCCGGTTGGGTCATCTCGGTCAAGTCATTTTGACTTGCACGTTGCGTGCCCATTTCTTCGTCTGATGACTCCGACGCTGACTGCATAAGATCGTACGTCGGTTGGCGGTTGTAGAGCCAGGGCAAGTTGGGTAAAAACAATGAGTTCTGAACGTTATTCAGAGTGGTCAAAGTAGAGACCTCCGGGTCTGTATCGAGTTAGCAACGTCCTCTAAAGAGCAGGAGAAGTGTGTACCGATAACATCGAGCATGTCGACCATATCGTTATCGATATCGTGATCATGGCGGTTGTGGTCTCTGCGACGCAGGTTGATAGCCGAGCCTGTCCTGTTCATACCAGGCCGGTTTCTCTTACTGCCACCTCTCGAAGGCGGCGGTCCTACAGCTACGTTTGAACCTGTCTGCGACGCGTCTTCATACAGCGGCTGCAGCGGTGTCGTGGCTGTAGGATGACGCCTCAGGTTGTGCTCGGTTTCGAGAAGTGCGACAGAAGGACGCTGTGGTTCCGAACTGCTCCTTCTGCGATTCCCCTGCCCCAGCCAGCTGTCATCTGTTTCCAGCGTAGGTCTCGGAGCATTGGGTGCCACTTGGGCCTGCGGTATCGTCTGCAATTGATGTGCAGCTGGCGCAGGCTGCGTAGTAGGAAGATCGCGTCCTTGGGAAGGTCGCCTTATGCGGATAGAACCAGTGCGTGTCCGTGAGGCAGGAGCAGCCGTAGGAGCCGGTGGTTGGGGATGGTGTGCTTGAGGTTGCGGATCTGTTCGGAGCGGCGGCTCGAATTGCTGGATGTGAGTTGTGGACGTATGAGGGATCTGCGTAGTGGTCGATATCGTGGGGTGGGTGATCGTAGTGGAGTTGGGGCCGTGGCTGGTCACGGTCGCCCCTGGTGAAGCTGAATGACTGGTTGTTGTGGTCGTATGCGGACCTGAAGTTGTGGTGGTTGAAGTTGTCGAGGACACCAGCGGCTGTGCGTCATCGGTAGAATTGTTGGCCATTTTGTGTCAAAAAACGAACACCGTAAAGAGGTGTTGTTTGGGACACGCCCTTTCTGGAAATCAGTGTTTTGGCGAAATTGATAGCGCTGAGCTTGGGGCGCGCGGGATGATGTATGTGCTTCCTAAGCACGTGCCGGACCCCGACCGGTTGCGAGCTGCGTTCTAGTCTTCTAGTTCGTTATCCGCCTGCAGTAAGCGACGCGGATTTCTTGGTGAACCGTCCGCCGGCTCTGAATGGTGAGATGATAGTAAGATCGGCAAAAAGGAGCGGAAATATCTAATATGTATGGGCTTTTGTGTAACACTGACGGGATGTTGTTTTTTTGGAGGCGTGGGAGATTATTCCAACCCACGTCATGTTCTGCTTGGGGGCGCACCGGCAAGTTCTCAACGATCTACGGGACCCCGGCTCCTGACGCCGCATGCATCCACCAGCGGTCAGCCTCCGCATTTATGCATTTTGCCAAGCGTGCGAACTCGGTTTTGCTGTGTATCCGTGTCCGAGGCTTGCCAATACGAGTAAAAGAGAGCAGCTATCTGGTCAGAGATCCTCGCAAAATGCTTGGACATCCACGGCCGTGCACGTACTGCTGTCCACGTTCTCTCCCTGCGGTGAACATTTCTTCACCAGGCGTTAGTGGAGATCTACAAGGACGATTTGCACAAATCAGGCTTCACCAGCTGCACGTCCGCAATGCACTGTATTCGTGTTTCAGCATACCCTGATGGACAGCCCTAGCGAGCTTGGCCCTTACGTCAGTGCTCGAGGCTGGGAGCTGAGCTTTGTCCTTACAACTTCAACACTTGAATGCGCCTGCGCATCCTAGAACTGCACCATCGTTACCCTACATCCTATGCAAACATGAAGTGGTCCCTTGCACTACCTGGCCTCTTGGCGACCGGTCATGTAGCTGCCAGGCCCCAATTGCGCGCGCAATCCCAAGGAATCCTCAAGACTCCCCCTAAGCATATCGGCGTTGGTCACTTTAGCGAATGGAGTCGTGCGACAAAGAAAGAGTTCCTCATGGACTGGCAAGCTGGCAAGTCGTCAGAGTGGACAATTGTCATGGGCAACGAAGGAGGAGACCTGGATTCGATGACTGCTGCCATCACCTGGGCGTATCATCTCGACCATGCTACGGAAAACGATACCCACCCAGTCAAAGCCATTGCGCTGCTCCAGACGCCGTCACATGCCCTGGACCTCCGACCGGAGAACAAGCTCGCGCTCGACAACTCGCAGATGACAGTCGGCCACGAAGACCTGCTTACTTCAGACGAAGTCCCCGAAGATCCAGAAACACTCTCGAGGAAGCTCAAGGGTATAATCCTTGTTGACCACGGCGAGCCTCTCCGTAAATGGCGCGAGGCAAATATCATCAGCATCTTCGACCACCACAAAGACCGCGGTACCGCACCAGAAGCCTCGCCGCGCATCTTCGAGAGGGTCGCGTCCTGCACAACCATCGTTGCCCGGGAGCTGCTCAACGAGCTCGAGAAGCTGCCTCAAGAGTACCATCTCAACCACGAATTCCTCGAGCTCATCCTCTCCGCCATCGCCATTGACTCCGGTGGTCTGACCAGCGACAAAACCACCGACGAAGACATCTCAGTTGCCAAGCGCGTCCTCGCCCGCAGCAACTGGAAAGACGAGAAACTGAACAAAGTCATGTCAGAGCTAGACGACGAGCTCTCGTCCGCCCAAAAAGACATCTCTACCCTCGGCCTCCGCGACCTGCTGCGCCGCGACTGGAAAGGCGATCTGATCGACACACCCTCGCCGCGCACCCCAACTGTTTCGCTGGGCTTCGCCTCCATCCCCTTCTCCATGGACGAGCAGATCAAGAAAACCGACTTCGCGGAGCTCTTCGACTGGTTCGCCGTGCACGCCGCATGGACTGCCGAGGCGGGCGTCGACATCAGCATCTGCCTAAATAAATACAAGGTCAAGGACAAGAAGACGGGCAAGAAGGAGAAGATCCGCGAGGTCGTGCTTACGGTGCGCGACGACGTGCGCGTGGACCAGGAGCAGGCGGATGCGCTGTTCAAGGCGGTGAAGGAAGCATTGGAGAACAATGATGAGGGTATTGATCTGAAGCCGTGGCATCGTGCGGATGAGCTCAGCGCAAGGCAGATGGTATGGACCCACACGAGTGGCGCGGGTAGGAAGGTGTTCAGGCCGATTGTCGAGGAGGCGGTGCTTGGCTGGGACAAGGTCAATATGGAGCTCTGAGTGTTGATAGATTCGAGGAAGAACTGTGTATAAATCAATGTATCCCTCTTCATAACGATAAACCACCACGATCACGTTCACTGACGCAGCGTGTTGAAGTACTTCATCGTTCCACTATCTATACCCTACCTTCACCATGCGAGATCACCCCCAGGAGCGAGCTCTCACGAGCAAGCTCAACCAAGGGGTTCTCGAGCCTGATGGAGGATCGGGGATGGCTCAAAGACTACAGCACATAATGAACCGAACGTTAAACAACCCGAAAACGCCGTAATGTGCATCAGAGCACCTGGGTATCTAGCGAATGAACCTCCCAAAACTCCGTGAAAGACTCCAGTCGTCCAAATCAATAAATCTATCGTGGCCTGACGCTGCGAGTGGATGGCTTCGCGCGGCTGTTGTTGTTTTTGGGTGAGAGAATGTCGGCAGGTGCTGTCTTCCGCGAGGCAGCGCGTGTGGATCTTGCAGCGGGTGCTGCAGCTGCTTTGGGGGCTGTAGGCTGTTTTGCGGTCGTAGTAGCAGCGCGGACCCTCTTCTTGGGGACTGCGAGATCGACAACTACGTTTTCTTTGTCCTCGCTTGTGGCTTCGTCGCTGGTGCGCTTCTTTCCACGCAGGGAGGCAGCCGGGGCGGATTTGGATGCTGCGTGCCTGGCGACGGGTTTGGCGGCTGGCTTTGGCGCTGCTTTGACACTTGCTGGTCGCGATGTTGTAGTAGGAGCAGCTCTTGTCTTCGGTGGCGGAGCAAGAGGAGGTGTGGGTGCTGCTATTGCCGCTGCTGCTGCCGCCGCCGCTGCCGCTGCCTTTTTCGTGGGCACTTTCTTGGCAGGCGCTGCTTTGACTGGAGCAGGCGCGGGCTTTGGCTGAGGTGGTGGGGGGGCAAGGAGCTCGATAAGAGGCATCTGGCGTTTGGTGGCTGGTACGCGATTGACGCGTCGCTCGAGACGCGACCGGAGACTGGCACACTGGGCTTCGCACATAGCGCGCAGTTTCTCTTTGCGCGCGTTGACTGTGAAGTGTCAGCAGCGCCCAACGCTGTGTGAAAGGAGCGACTCACCTTCAAGATCAAAGTTGGCAAGCATCGCGGCTTTGGCCTCTTCTGTGATGGGCGCGACCATGGTGTATGCGCTGGTGTAAACAACAAGTAAACACGGGTGGTTTGATAGCTGAGCAGGCAATTGATGGCAAGCGCAGGTCCTGGGGGATGTGTAACACGGTGAAAGCGGTATCGAAGTGTTGTGGTGCAGCGTTGGTCTGTTCGCTCCTTCTGGTGTTGTGGTGTAGAGGGAAGCAACGATGCGCTGGGAGGGGGATTTATACAGTAACCACGCTAGACCTCCACTGAGCAGCGGAGCGAACACCAGAGCTCAAGAGGACGGTCGCGTAACAATTGTAAGGCAAGAGTGCCGATCTCTTTGCTTGTTTTTTGTTTGCAAGATATTTCGCGCTTTTGGAAGCTCCACACCAGTCCGTTCATCTGAGCTTCACCATAGCCGCGCTGGCACGTGCACACTGGCCGAGCGGCGTCCCGCCCGGGCGACCTCCGACGCTGCCTTGAGCTCATCATCATCAACATCGCCCGCCTTACCGCACCTTCCAAACAACTACCACACACAACCGCCAAGATGGTTTTAGAAGCTACTATGATCGTGTATGTATGCTTAGTGGCGCACTGCAGAGCTATACTGATCATCACAGTGTGGATAATAGCGAAGCCAGCCGCAACGGCGACTACGTACCCTCACGATGGGAAGCACAGTCCGACGCCGTGAACCTCATCTTCTCCTCAAAAACCAACGCGAACCCGGAGTCCTCAGTCGGCCTTATGAGCATGGGAGGCAGCCAGCCAGAAATCCTCACAACCCTTACCACAGACATTGGCAAGGTTCTGGATGGCTTGCACAGGACAAAGATAAAGGGCAGCTCGCACTTCGTCACTGGCATCAACGTCGCAGCAGTATGTTTGCCATATAACCCCAGTCAAATTGAACGCTAACCGCGTGCACAGTTGGCGCTCAAGCACAGGCAGAACAAATCGCAGAAGCAGCGGATAATCATCTTCAACTGCAGCCCTGTCGAGGAGGATGAGAAGAACCTGGTGAAGCTGGCTAAGAAGATGAAGAAGTCAAACATCAGCGTCGACATCATCGCATTCGGCGAGCTCAGCGACGAGACACTCAAGAAGCTTCGGGCGTTCAACGAGAGCTCGCAGAGCGCAGAGGGGTCTCACCTCGCGGAAGTACAACCGAGCGGCAACCTCCTTAGCGACTCGCTCGTCACAACACCCATCCTCGGTGGAGACGGTAGCTCTGGCGGCGTGGGCGGCGATGCGTCCGGAGGCGACGCTGGAGGTTCAGGCGGTAATGACTTCGAGTTTGGCGTGGACCCTGCAGTAGATCCAGAGCTGGCATTAGCGCTGAGAATGAGTATGGAAGAGGAGAAGGCGCGGCAGGATAGGAACAAGAAGACGCAGGAGGCAGCTGAAGGCAAGACAGAGCTTGAGGGCATTGCAGAGGGTGACGAGAAGCAGCCTCTGCTGGGCGACCAAGGAGAGGGCAGTGGCAGCAAGGACAAGAAGAAGGATGACGACGATAAGATGGATACAGCATGAGATGCGCATTGTGCGTATGCTTCTCGTTTTCAAGGCGGATCTGTCTGGGCTCACAGTAGCCGTACCGCACGAGCATCCCCGGCGTCGGTCATCTAGAAGGTACACCGCAGCAGCATGCATGGGCGAATGAAATTACGATAATCATTATGATATGGTCGCATCGTGTTCGGGCCATGAATCAGGAAGAGCAACTGTCCCTGGGCCCTGCTAGTATATTACGAAGCTGAGCCTCCTTGTGGGCCCTGGACCTGATTCAGCTTCCTAGCGACGCTGCGACCTCGTGGCCGTCGTGGCCGTAACCCGGAAGCTGGCGAAGGCACCTCGCGTGGCGTGTGCCAGTGGTGCGCCTCCTTGCCCAGTCGCTATTCCATCTACATGGACGGCTGACAATCGCCGCGGCGCGTTTCATCGCTTGCTGCCATGATACCGATTCATATCCATCATCAAGTGCTTGTGTCCTCATCACTCAGACCTTCCTTCACCCCCTAACCTTGATAAACCCATCCAACCCCCTATCGAACTTCTCACACCGAATTGGCATTTCGACTGTGTAAAAAGGATTCTTCATGACGAAATCCGCATACAGCTCATACACCTTCTTTATCATAGTATCCACGTTCGGCTGCTGGGGCTCCGTGACCAGGAGGAACTTGGTCCCCGTCTGCGTCTGGAAGCACTGCAGTCTGAAGTGGCTCGACTCCATGACTTCGATGCCTGTCGGGCGGTTGGGGAATGGTGACGGCGCGAGCATATTGTTCTGCGGTGTGATGTAGGGAATGCGTGGCGCGGGCGAGAGCTGCGATGTGATGGCGTGCATGCCGTGGAACGAGCCGGCGAGGATCAGGTAGTCGTTCGATGTCAGTTTGGAGAGGCCGCTGTGGAACTCGCGGTTGTAGATTAGACCGCCGGATTTGGAGACGATCATGAGCGCGAAGACGACCCTGGAGGGTTAGCTGGCGTTGTGGATAGCTACAAGGTGGTCGTACATGGTGAGAGATGGTAGCTATTAGCTAGTCCAGATATGTGGTCTTTAAGTGCTGGTCGCGTTTATTGGAGAGGTTCAATGGGAAGAGGTAGGGTGATAGAGCGCTTAAACGCGGATCAATCGTGGGTATCGTGGGTATCTGTTGGTGGTGAAGGTGACCTGCAGTGTCCGTGCACGCTGTGCATACCTCTAGGCCTTGCAGGCAAGTGTGCATAGGAGCTGTACTAGAATTTAACCTCTTAGATAAAAGAAGAACTTTTTATATTATAAAGTTATAAAAGGTATTTAGTAATAGAGTTACTTACTTTAAATAAGTCTCTAAGCTTAGTAAAGATGCTTAAATTTTCTTTTTAGTAGTTTTAAATTTCTTAAATAACTTTTTTTTAGAGCTACTTTTAATTTTTAAAGTTCTAAACAAGTATATATAGCCTATATTATTAAGGTTAAGAGATTGTTATATATACTCTAGTATCTAAAACTTTATAAAAAATACTAGATTAGCTTTATATTTATTACTTTGAATATAGAGTAGATCTGTTAACAGCTACAGTAGTAAGGAAAAAACAGAGAGTGCAAGAGTTTCTAGATTTAGTAAGACTTCCACACAAAGGCGCGTGCACTGCGTAAAGGTCTGAACGGATACCGTATTGCGCGAGGTCCAGTTTGTGGGGAGACGAACGCGCCCCACACATCCTGATGTTTGCTCCCAACACCTCCCTTAACTGCTCGACTAGCCGTCCTTTCACCCCCTTTGGACGCCGTGAACTTGCTGTCTCGGCGTCCCTTTCCATACATCTACCCCGCAATTGCCGCGCTCAATCAACTATCACCACTGTCCATCCATAAGATCCACCTGAGGCTCGCAGCCTGCAGCTTCCAACATGTCCAATCAGTCGATCCTCAGGATCACCCGCGAGCTCCACGAGATTCAAAACGGCTCGGACCTTTCGCTCGCAGTTGCCTGGCGTGACGTCGATGTGCGCCATGTCCGCGCGCTCATCGTTGGCCCACCAGACACGCCCTACCAGTTCGGTTTCTTCGAATTCACGGTTAAGTTTGGTAGGGAATACCCAACCAAGGCACCGAGTGTACTAGCCATCACGACGAATGGCGGGCGCACGCGCTTCAACCCAAACATATACGCTACTGGCAAAGTGTGCCTGTCGATCCTTGGGTAGGTGTAACCATGCAAAACTGTGCAGTCTGGAGGCTAACCATTGCAGTACATGGCGCGGCGAGCGCGGAGAGGAGTGGTCGTCTGCTCAAGGTCTTGAGTCGATCCTCATCTCCATTCAGAGCTTAATGTCTAGCAACCCGTACGAGAACGAGCCTGGCTTCGAAGACGCAAACTCAGACTACGACAAGAAGAACCAGGAAGCATACGTCGACAAGATCCAACACGAGACACTACGCATATCGGTCATCGAGCGACTGGAAGAGTACCTGAACATCCGTGGCGAGCGGCCTGCAGTAACTGTGTACAATGCTGAGGAGGAGTATCAGTCTGGTCGGGAGGACGCTCCATTTGAACCCTTCAAGGATCTCTGCAAGCGTCGTTTCCTCTGGTACTACCGCTCGTACCTTGCAACGATCGACGAAGCTGTAGCAAAGCACCAGATTGGTGACCGCTTTGAAAAGATGCCGTTTGAGGGGCCGGGCAACGCCATGGAGGGCTTCTATCAGTACAAAACGCTCAGGGAGCGGCTCACCACGATCTTTGCGGCACTGAACCAGGAGACGGAGAGCTGGGCCTCGGAGGGCCTTCTCGCTGTCAAGAAGGAGACGAGCATTGCTAGTAACTTGCAACGTCAGTTCGAGCAAATCGTTGAGAAGTACAAGAAGGACGACTCTCTTACACTGGACCTCAATCTTGTCGACAAGAACCCGTTTGTCTGGCAATTGACTCTTTTCGGCCGGCCCATGACGAATTTAGACGGTGGCATGTTCAGGATCATGCTATACATCAACCCGACTAGGTGGCCTGACGTGCTGCCCCGTGTACAATTCGAGACTCCCATCTTCCACCACCGCGTGTCTCCCGACGGCGTCCTGTGTTACGACGCGGCGAACAAGCAGGACATGCGATCCCACATCGAGGCAATTGTCGCTGCTATCGAGGAAGAGTCGCCGGCATACGACCCCCGAACGCTTGTCAATCCTGAGGCTGCTAAGCTCTTCTGGGGAGCACCGGACGAGAAGAAACTGTACAATCGCCGTCTGAGGCGTTCTGTGCAGGACAGTGCCGAGTGAGTACTGTTATAGACGGATTCTGACAAGATTACTGACAGCTCCCAGCAACTGTTTCTAGGACAGGTGCGCGCAAGCTAGCGAACCTGGCGCTCAGAGGGTATATCCTTCCGGAAAGGTCACCACTTTCGATGAAGAGACCACATAATGATGATACGGCCGATCACAAGGCAGATTGCTTATACAGTACATTGATACCCACCCTTGATCTCTCTGAGGTTTCGCGGCTTGCATATTTGGCGCTCATAGTGGGACTGGCGCATAGCATACTCATACCATAGCATTGGAGTTGGTCGTTATTACGGAAACAATGAATGACGATCTTAGCTATTCACATCATTGAGGACGCGTGAAGTATCTTTGAGCGTACAGTCAAAATCGCATCATGTATCAGAATGTGATTGTATCCGGAGAGATGGCGTCCAAGACTATTGACGGGTGAATTAAACCCTGGACTGGCTGCGGGGGCTAAGGCGCTCCACCGCGGTCTCCGCAAAACAACTCGTTCCCCTGCACCACCACCAATTGAACATCAGTCAACATGGCAGCTCCCTCGATATATCAGACGCTTGGTACGGTGGTCGTTGTTGGAGGATGTGGGTTCTTGGGCAGCCACATCGTGAGCTACATCGTCAAGCGCCATCCCCAGACCCAGATCGCGGTGCTCGACCTGCGCACCAACTCGAACCGGCACACGAGCAGCACCGTGTCCTACCACGATGGCGATATCACCGACGCCGCAGCCATGCAGAAGTTCTTTGCGCAAGTTAAGCCGGACGCCGTCATCCACACCGCATCCCCGCACTTCAACCTACCGGCGGCCGTCCACGACAAGGTCAATGTAGAGGGTACCAAGATCCTGCTCAAGGCGTCGCAGGATGCCGGCGTCAAGGCTTTCGTGTACACCAGCTCTGCAAGCGTTATCTTCGGCGGAGTCACAGAGCTTGTCAATGCCAACGAGGAGTGGCCGCTGGTGACGGGAGATGCTCAGCCAGAGTACTACACTACCACCAAGGTGCGCACACAGTCGGAGAATCCATTGAGTCCTTACTAATGTGTACTAGGCCTACGCCGAGACAGCTGTCCTTGAAGCGAACCGCAAGCCAGAAGGCTTCCTTACCTGCGCCATTCGCCCCGCAGGTATCTTTGGTGAAGGAGATGTGCAGCTGCTTCCCAAGATGGTGCAGGCATACAAGGATGGCAAGACCAAGTTCCAGGTCGGCGAGAATGACAACTTGTTCGACTTCACGTACGTTGAGAATGTGGCACTTGGACACGTCCTGGGAGTGCTCGCTCTCCTCAGCACGCACAAGCTCCTCCCCACCGTACCTCTCGACTCGGAGCGCGTCGACGGCGAGGCCTTCTTCATCACGAACGGAGAGCCTGTCTACTTCTGGGACTTTGCGCGCGCAGTATGGCACGAGGCTGGCGACCGTCTGCCTTTGAAGTCGGTCTGGCACTTGGACGCCGGATTCGCCAGCACAATTGGCTTCTTTTCAGAGTGGGCTATGTGGCTGGTTGGCAAGACACCCAATCTGACTAGGGCGCAAGTCAGGTACAGCACATTGAAGAAGTATCACAGCATTGCGAAGGCGAGGAGCAGGCTCGGCTATAAGCCCATTGTCAGTCTTGATGAGGGTGTCAGGCGGGGCGTCAGGTACATTCTCGAGCAGGACGAGAAGGCGGGTCAGAAGAAGGGGCAGTAGAGGATATAAAGTGGGAGATCACGATTCCGCACAGCTCCTTACCCTGTAGATAGATAGTGTAATCTAATATACCCTTTGGTCTCGTCACGAGCTGCTTTGTTTGTCAAATACCCCACGGATACTCTTCCACGCCCAGCTAGTCGCAGATCCGACGCACAGACACGGTACCTTGGACATCGCTCCCGTTAACCAACGTTCTACTTCCCAACCCCGCTTACACGCACACCATGGCCGACCGCAGCACCTCCAACCAACATGAAGTATGTCGCACCACCCGGCGCTGCCCGAGTCAGCATACTCCGCCCTCGGGCTGCCCCCCAGTGTAGTCAGGATCCTGATGAACCCCAAGCCGCCACCGCCCAAGCTGTCCGCGCCTGAGCTGCACCAGAACGCCACCGACTTTGCGCAGCGCCTGCCGCAAAATGAATCCCACATCATGCTGTATGCCGAGCTGCTGCTGCACATCCGCACCATCACGCTGTTTGCGTCCCTGAAGAGCACGCATAGCCACGAGACGAAGGTACGGGTCGATGCAGATGGGAATCTCATCACCGTGTCGCATGAGGGGTACAGCGCGACGATTCGGCTGCCGATCAAGGTCGAGGGGAAGGGTGATGCGGCGCTGGAGCTGCCTGCCCAACCGCCGAGTAAGGAGTTGACCTTGCGACTGCAGATGGAGGAGCAGGAGGACAGCGATGTGCTGGGATTGATGGCCGAGTCGCGCAAGGCGAATATTGTGCCGTGGGATGGGGTTGCGCTGAGCAAACAAGAGGCCGTCGAGGTGAGGTGCAAGAACTGTGAGGGTTTGGTGGTGGGCAGCGAGTCGGTGAGGGAGTGGAAGGACCTCCCGAATGAGAACTGGGCGGAGATGATGGACTTTTGGCACTGTCACAAGCCGGATGAACATCACCTGCATGATCACACGCATGAGGTCGGTGGGCAGAAGGGGTACGCGGCGGGGAATCGCCTGCAGGCAGCAGAGGGGGTGGGGTTTGTGGATCTCACGGGGTTCCTGCTGAAAGAGCAGGATTGTGTGGGTGCAAAGGTAGGAATCTTTCTCTTTCATTCACTGTTTTGGCGCAAGAGCGCATTCGGGCGCAAAGAAGGCAGACTCGCCAATACCCGTGGCATTCTCGTCGATACAATCGCCCCAGATTGATGGGCTCATCTTATACCCTCAGCGCTGGACGTATCTTCTTCTCTTGGTCGATGGATCGCCGCGCTGCTGGGTGAGCAGTCTTGTGTTCAACTGTCGTTTACCCTGAGAGTCTTGGGAATTGACAGGATGGTCGTAGACTACATCACTTTACACTGTTCTTGCAATGATGCACGACGTATTCTGACGTGAAACAGGTCCCTTCCGATGAAGAACAAGCAGATGCAGCAGTAGTGTGCAAACACTGTGGACACACACTCGGCAAGCAAGACGCCTCAGCCGAGGGATGGCGGATATGGAAGTGGTGCCTCAGTATCTCGTCTGGTCAGACCTCGTCGCCTTGGTACAGCACATACAGCGTCGAGAAATGGATATCGGCGCGGCTGCTGTACCTCATCGACAACGTCGGCGTCCGCAAATTCCACATCCACCCTCCCCTGTTACCTTCAACATCAGCACCAGCTTCCACACCTCCTTCCTCAACACGGTCCATTCTTGTATGGGTCTTTACTCCAGACCTCATGTTCTCATCCTCAATACCACGTCCGCACCGCTCGGATCCAACCAGGGCGATAAAATGCTTCTACAAAAAGCAGACATGGGCGCCGCTGAAGCCCGGCGAGCCCGAGAGCGCAACGATCGAGGACGTGGAATTTCCAAAAGAATTATACGACGAATTGGAGACGAGCCTTGACAAGAGCCAAGATGTGCTCCCAGCAACAGCGAGGAAGTTTCAGGAGTGGGACGTGGGGTTATTGGAGAGATTTGATGTTGGGCAGGAGGTGCTGGGGGATCAGGAGGCGCCTGGCGAGGGGATAGACGGCGTGGAGGGACTGGGGCTTGGTGATGAGTCCAATGAGAGGAGAGGGAGGGAGTTGAGGCGGTCACTGTCGCAGGAGTCTCTCGATTGAGGGGAGCTGTGAGACCAAGATACCCTACATTTTATTCGAGATATTTGGAACAAACGTACGTGCAAGGAAGTAGATCCGCTGGATCATGTATTGTCCACATGTGTATCATTCACACATAATGCCGTATACTTGCCTGTTCGAAGCTCGAACTGTCCTGAAGCGGGGCAACTCCATTCGACGCTAATTTTCCCGCCACGCCAACTTCGCCAAATTTTGACTTTGTCGAAATCGAACAGCGACTCGACCCCACACTCAGCAACCAACATGGCGCCCGCATCACTTCTGGACCTTGTGTCCGCGCTCCCCGCCACCGAGGGCTGGGGCCCGTCGGTCTCTGAGGAGACGATGCTCGACGGCGTTCCCTTTGCGCCCTACTCCAAGGCCGACAAGCTTGGTCGCATGGCCGACTGGACCGACGGCAAGGACCGTGACAGGGGCGGCCGCCAGCAGTACAGCAACCGCAACTACAGAGGTACGAGAGCGCGGCGCTGGGGGAGCAGACTCGGAACTGACAACCGCTGCAGACGCACAGGTCTATGGCGCCAACGCGGCCGGCAACCCCTTCGCCGTCCAGATCGCCGAGGAGGAGGCCACTTTCTCCGTTGTCGACAACACACGCACATCAGCCCGCACTCGCGGATTCGGGAGAGGCGGCGGCACAGTCTTCCGCGGTCGCGGCGGAGCACGGGGCGGACAGGCACAGCGCGGCGGGCGGGGCACCTTCCAGCGCGTCGGCGGCCGTGGTGGGCAGGGCGGCTACGACAGCCGCGGCGGCCGTGGTGGAGGACGCGGTGGACGCCGCTTCGGCTGGAGGGACGACAAGCCCCAGCGCAACCGCGACCCCTCGGTCCAGGTCAAGCCCGACTGGCTCGTCCAGGAGGAGATTGACTTCTCGCGTCTCGCCAAGCTCAACCTCGACACAGGCGAAGGCGAGGACCTCGACAACTATGGCTTCCTCTACTACTACGACCGCAGCTACGACAAGCAGCCCGGCGCCAAGACCTCGGAGCGCAAGCTCAACGTCCTCGAGCGCGCCGCCTACAACGTCACCACCTCCAGCGACCCCATCCTGCAGGAGCTCGCCGACAAGGACGAGGCCACCGTCTTCGCTACCGACAATGTCCTCTCCATGCTCATGTGCGCCACCAAGTCCGTCTACTCGTGGGATCTCGTCTTCACCAAGCGCGGCAACAAGGTCTTCATCGACAAGCGCGACCAGTCCAGCCTGGACATGGTCACCGTTAACGAGAACGCTGCGGATGCGCCGCTCGAGATCTCCGAGGGCAACAAGGATTCGATCAACAGCCCTGGCGCGCTCATGCTCGAGGCCACCCACATTAACAATGTCTTCCCTCTGCAGGTTGTCCAGGAGTCCGAGACCCAGAAGGTCAGCATGGCTCACGAGCACCCCTTCTACAACCCGGAGGTCGAGAGCGACCCCCCTGCGTCCAAGGCGTACAGGTACCGCCGCTTCGATCTCTCGCTCGAGCGCGACGAGGAGCCCCTGCACCTCATTGTCCGCACTGAGCTCGACGCCGTTGTCAAGAACAACATCAACGGCGAGGACCAGTTCCTGACCATCAAGGCCCTCAACGAGTTCGACAACAAGGCCCAGGGTGCCGGTGGTGCTCTTGACTGGAGGTCGAAGCTGGCCAGCCAGCGTGGTGCCGTTCTCGCTACCGAGATGAAGAACAACTCGTGCAAGCTCGCTCGCTGGGCCGTCCAGTCCATCATCGCCAAGGCCGACACCATGAAGCTTGGGTACGTATTCCTGCACAACCTAACAACACGACCAGAATGCTAACATCAGCCAGTTTCGTCTCGCGTACTAACCCCAAGAACAACAACGACCACGTCATTCTCGGCGTGCTCACCAACAAGCCCCGTGAATTTGCCGCTCAGATGGCCCTCAACCTCAACAACGGCTGGGGTATTGTACGCACAATCGTCGACATGGTGCTGCGCATGGACGAGGGCAAGTACGTGCTCGTCAAGGACCCCAACAAGCCTGTCCTGCGCCTGTACAGCGTGCCGATGCACACCTTCGAGGAGGAGGAAGAGGCGGAGCTGGGCCCCGTTGATGAGGATGACGAGTAGCGTGTGTAGGTCGTGATGATACCATGGTAATAGCTCGCTTGCTTTGGGAATGATAGACAAAATGCGCATGATTGATGGAATCACAATCGCCCCCCTCCCCTTGCTTGACCTCAGACATGCATTGATTTCTGCCTAGCTCTAAGCCACCGTCGTGCGTTCGGGATGTGTTTTCTGGAAGCAGCACACATGACGCCACATACCGCCCGCCCCCTGCGCCATACATGTGTGTGTGTGTACCAACGCCACACGCTACTTAGCTGCGGAAGGTTTCTCGAGGCTCTGTGCCGTTTTCGCTGTGGACGTATCTCATGCTGCACTGCACTGCACTGCACTGCACCTGCCCTGCCAGTATCGAAACCAAGACTCCCATCCCGTCCCTTCACCTTCATCCAAGCGAGCAACTAGTGGTTGCACCAGTACGTAGCAAGGGCCTACCTTGCGCGACTTTTCCCGAGAACGACGGCTCACAGCGGCAAGCAACCAGGCGGGGAGGCCTACTGCGGCGTGCTGGCAGCGGATCAGACCACGCACCTAATCGTACCCAGATGTTGGGGGGTTCAAATCAATGAAACGCTACCACCATGTTATGTCTACACATTATTAGTGGTCTCGAAGCTAATCGGCACCAGCTCCGGCCGCTCTTGCCCTCGCCACTGCGATCAGCAGCGACAACGTCCAAGATGCCCTCCCTGCCCGCGGTCCGTCCCGCGGAGCAGAGAAGATCTCGAGACTGGCCGACGTCCTGCAAACTTTTGATCCCGTGACGTGCGATGAAGAGACCATTTCATGGGTGAAACAGATACCAGACGAAGACGAGCTGTGCATCGTGCTCTCCAGCTCCAATGCCCATCGTCAGATAAGCGATTACTGGTTTGTGGGTTGGCTATTTGCTGTTTCTCGCTCGGCTCGCCTGCTCCGCGGCCCCCCCCCCC
>JUDZ01009591.1:0-29479 GCA_000812845.1 Stagonosporopsis tanaceti | reverse complement strand
GGCGGGCTGCCGGTGCTGCGGCTTGAAGCTGGTTATCCTGCGCATGGCGGGTGGCGGCGCGGAGGGGGTGGGCGTCGTCGCGGAGGTGCGTCTCGGGCCAGCGTCTCAGGGCGACGACGAAGCTATGCAGCGGCGGCGCGGGGCGGGAGGGCGGCGCGGGCGCGCGCAAGCATGTCCTGCGGCGAGGCGACTCGGATGCCGGGCGAGCGCTGGACAGGCGTGGGCGGGGCGGGCGCGGCGGGTGGGTGGTGCTGGGCGAGGTAGAGTGCTGCGGAGGTTTGTGGTTGTGGGGAGTCTGCCGCCGAGCGCAGCAGCAGCAGCAGCAGCGGTGCAGCAGTGCAGCAGCGACGCAAGCACCCGAGGGACCCAGCGGGCGGGCGGCGCGAGAGGGCGGCGAGGGGGCGCGGTCGACGGCGTGCGCGGGCAACGGCAGCGAGTGCATGCGCTCTGGTGCTCTGGTGCTCTGGTGCCCTGGTGCTCTGGTGCGCGACTGCCAGCGGACGGCGCTCTTGCGCGGAGCCTGGCCTGGACGGCCTGCGAGCACTGCCGCGCGTTGGGCCCTCACTCGCTGCCGCAACGACTCCGACTGGGTGCTCCTGTGCTCCTGTGCTCCTCACCACGGCCGCATCGCTGCACTGGAGCTGCACCGGAGCTGCACACACTGCACGCCCGCCTCCCAGGCCTCGCAGGACTCGTCGTGCGCCTCCACGCTGCTGCCTCGCCCTCACTTGCTCCCCGGCCGCCCGCCGCCCATCTTGCTCCTGCCCCTGCCCCATCGCGCCTTCCTCCCCAGGCCGAGTCGCCGAGCACGTGACCCTCTCGCCCTAGCGCCTCATCTGTGACCCGCCGCGCTGCTCTCACTACCTCATCCACCCCACGCCGCTCTCTGACCGTGCACCCATACGCTCTCCCCGGAACACTCCACCACAGTCGCCAAAGTATGAGTCGCGGTGGAAAGCTTGCCCCCGAAGTCAATCGGTGAGTTCGCGTCTGCTTGCCGTGTCTGCGCCGCGAGCCTCTCGCTGGTGCATGCATGCAGCCTGTCCACTCGACCTGCGCTAACCTGCCGTTTCTGTACAGAGCTCTCTTCGTAAAGAACCTGAGGTGAGTAGTATGCGTCTTGACGGCGAGCCTTTGCTAATAAATGCCAGCTTCAACGTCACCCCAGAGGAGCTTTTCGACCTCTTTGGCAAGTTCGGCCCGGTGCGGTACGTCGCTTTCTCTGCCTGTCAGGCCTTCTCCGTCGGGCGCACCATGCTGATGTATCTCCAGCCAAATCCGCCAGGGCATCGCCAACAACACCAAGGGCACCGCATTCGTCGTCTATGAGGACGTAATGGACGCAAAGTCGGCTTGCGACAAGCTGAACGGCTTCAACTTCCAGAACCGTTACCTCGTCGGTACGCACACGCACGCCTCCCGCACGTCTAATCCAGGAAACTGACAAGCGCAGTATTATATCATCAGCCAGAAAAGATGCTCAAGGCCGCGAACGATCTTGCCGAGCGCCAGGAAAACTTAGAAAAGCTCAAGCAGCAACACGGCATCGATTAGCATGAGGAGAGGCCCCAGGAACCGGTGAACTCGCACGAGCGAATTAGTAATAAGAATCCTGCGGGCCTCAAGACTGATAGCGTACATTCGAAGCATTCGTTGGACCGCGGCGGCGCCTCACGGTCGTCCACGTCGACTTCAACGACAAGCACGGAGCGCTCCAAGACCCTCTCGAAGGACACCTCGACACCAACCTGCCGCGACCGCGACTGGGACAGCGTCAAGCTCTCCATCAAGGGACTTTGGAGATCAGTTATTAGGGTTGGCGTTTAGGAGGTCATGGCCATGACACGTTTACGAACGATACATGCATTGCTGAACTAGGGTTTCGCGTCTTTAGCAGCTGGGAAGGATGGCTTTTTCTCCACGGATTTCAGTCTGCGCCGATGATTTACAAAAGGCGGCTGCATCTTCCATATATCAGATAGCCGACAACAGGCTTCAAGCGATCGATTCTCCAATATCATCATGTTCAACTTCTCGCACTTTTTGGCCGAGACGTGCGTTGTGCTGTACACCCCCGCATTATTACAACACATTGCAACATGCGACAGGTCACGATCGTGGACAGGGTCCTCCCATGACCGATCGTCAGCTGACCTGCGCTTCTAGGCATCGTCTTCCGAAGACTCCGGCCATGGGCAGGACAAGCCCCACGACAGGCCAAAGACCGAGGTCAGGAATCGCAGAGTTAGAAGTAATAGAAAGACACTCGATCTCATGTATTCAATACCATTCCATTCCATTCCAGTAGTCCCTCCACTACGCTACGTACATGCACCCCAGCACTCGACCAAAAAAGAAAAAAAAAGAGGAGAGGGGTTGGCAATCATCGCTATCGCTATACAATGCTCGCTCGCTATGCCATTTTGATACAACCCCGCGTTGCGCTGTGCACAGCAGGGCCAAAGATGAGATTGGTCGCAGGGGGAAAGGAAACAAGAAGAGGAGAATGGAGGAGGAGAAAGAGGAGAAAAAGAGGGAAAAAGAATCCAGCACAGACATCTAAGACAAATATGGTACAGCAAAGATCCCCGCTCAATGACGCCAAGTGCTCCATGGGAAAAGGCCCCAAATTCGCCGTCCCCTTCCTGGGGGCTGTTCGTGTGTATCTATCCGTGGGAAATCATAAACAATAGTTTTGATGGGAATCTGGACGGGCGTTCGTCGGCGCTTCCCCGGTCCTGTCCTGTCCTGTCCTGTCCTGTTTTGTACTGGTCATGCGTCGGTCGGGATGCGCCATCTAGCAGGAATCGTCGCAGTCGTAGAGTGTGCAGTGGTGGTGACTAGGCTCCAGTACCTCCAACAACGTATCGAAGATCTCGACACCGTCGTCGTCGTCTTCGTCGTCGTCAAGCCGGCGTCGGCGTGCGGTTGGCGTTCTGTCTCCGTCTGACTGCGAGCCATCGTTCTCCGAGTCGAAGCCGCTGTCATCGCCTGAAAAGCTGACCATCTCTTGTGCACCCGTCCCCGCATCCGACTCGGACGACGATGAAACACTCACTTCATCGCCGTCTGTAACGCCGTGCCAGCTCTGCTCGCCGTCGTCGTCGTCATCGGCGTCTTCCCCGTCCTCGTTATTCTCTTCACTGTCGTCGTCGGGCTCTGTGTCTCCTCCTTGATTGTATCCACCAAAGGCAGGGCCGCCAAGGAATGGCCCTGAAGCCGGTGTGGCATATGCAAAGGCGGCAGGGTTGCTCGTACGGGTCACAGATCGCTGGCTAGGGCGGCTAGTAACATCTGAGCTCGACCTGGGCAAAGCGGGGTGTGTGAAGTGAGGAGATGGTGGCTCGCGTGAGCGTCGGGGAGTAGGGTTCCAGATCGTAACTGGGCCCATCTCAGGAGCAGCTACTTCTTCACGTGGCGACGAAGAACCAGTGATTCGTCGACGCTTCAGCCGAGCTGCGGGAACACTGGGATCCCGTGAATGCATTGGTTGTGAAGCAGCATGTTTGGTAGGCGACGAGTTCAGACGACGTTTGGACGAGCCAGGAGCCTCAAGAACAGACGTAGATGCTGTGCGGCTGAGAGACCTAGGTCGTTGCTGGTGGAATAGACTCAAAGGCGAGAGTGGCTGCTGTTGCCTATTCTTCAGGATCGAGCTAGGTGTGATGGATCGACGCCATTGTCGGTCAGCTGGACGCACTGAGAGCTCGACCGATTGATGGCTGGTGAATGAAGAGTGCACGCTGGCAGGAGGGGCGTCGTACGTGGCTATGTATTGCCAACACGCCTCCTTTGCATCTGCCTCTGGAACAGGCTGGCACTGCTCATCGCCACCTTCCATCTGCGAGTCTTGGACGGGCTGGTGACGAGGCAGCTGTCGCAACTCTTTCCAGGTCCAAGAGCTACCCATTTCATCGCTCCGCTGCACGTATGCCTCACGCTGCGTGACATATAGCCTCCTTTTACCACCTGATACTCGCATGACCACACCAGCAGCCAGAAATTGTGCTGACCAGAGCGCCGAGCTAGACATCTCACTTGGGGTGAGGAATCGAAGCTTGGACTCTTTCATGACCTTGCGTAGTGGGATGAAAGAAGCTCGCAGAGCAGGGTGTGCAGCAACCATCTGGTCCTCGTCCCGATCGGTGAACTGCAGCCACTCCATCACATCGCTGAATGCATGCGATAAAGTGGCCTGGATGTCGCGAGCATTAGCGCTGTGCAAAGTGACATTACGAACAAAACCTCGACTGAGCAGGCGCTTATAGACAAGGTTATTCGCTCCGCAAGCTTTGGGATGCAACCAGTCGTCAGTCGAACCAGAGGCCCAGTCACTGATGGCTTGGCTGCTCCATCCACTTTCAGTATCACTAAATATGCCTTTGGTGCCAAGATTGGAGCTCGAATCAGTGTCGCGCAGGTTCTGGAGGCTCTGTGCGGGTTTTAGGCTCCTGGATTGTGTCCATTCCTCGGAGTCCTGAGTGGTAGTCCGGGATGAATCGTGCATAGGCTGATCAGGCGAAAACCAAATGCCACGCAGCTCGCGACCCCAAGGTAACATGATAACCTCAACCTCCCAAGGGTTGAGCGTAGTAGGTACAGCCACGGATTCAAGTACCTCAAGCCGGCCCTTGATCTCACCAATCTCAGCTTCTTTATCCTTGCGCTCCATGGCGGCGAGAATGAGCGCTGAAGAAGTTGTCGACTGTATAGAACAGTTCGAATTGAATGAGCCTGTCATGTTGTTAATGCGACGCCTGCTGCGTGAGATGCTGCTATTGTCAGCATCAAGCGCCTGATGCATCTTTTCATGCTCCTCGATGCGATGCTCAACGGTGATGAGCCTATCATCGTACATCTCAAGAGTCTGGTGAAGGTCCTCCGGCTGCACATAGTTGAAGGATCCGTTCTCGAGCACCTCCACGCGTTGGCCAAGCTCTCTCATGGTTTTGGCAACATTTGGTATGGAGATCAGCAAGTTATGCAGTGGCGCTAAATAGGAAACTAGCTTCTGGAGATCCTGGGGTGACGCCGCACGGAGAACATTCTGCAGCTGCTCCTCTTGCTGCGCCGAAGGTGACTTCAGCTGTGGGCCCGGTACAGAGATGACATCAGCGATCTTGTTGTGTAGTCCTGATTTGCTCGAGGTCAGTCGAGACAGCGTATCAATGAGCTTCTTCCCCTGCTGCACAGCATTATCAGCAGTGCGCAGGTCGGGCGTGCCACGAACGCTGGGTGTCGCGACCTCCGTAGCGCTCTGAACGAACTCGTGCGGATCCAGCGTGTTGGGAATAGTGTCGCCAGCCACATCAAGATGCAGGTTGCGATTGAAGTCTTTGATTTGTTCGAAGGGGCCGCGCAGGTCGCTAAGCAGAGTGATTGAGTCGGACGGGACAGAGTTGCCCCTGGTAGAGGCCCGCTCCGGTTCGCTGGAGGCTCTCTGGAGCGGCGGTGGGACACTGTCGTCGGCAATGGTAGGTGAGGCGGACTGCTGACGGTTAATACTTCGCATACTCTCCATGTTCAGCATTGAAAGGCCAAGCCCGGCTACACTCCCGCGGGGCTTGCTCACAGCAGGCCTGGCTTCGTCGTCAGTCGCTGGGCGTCGGTCATTGGAGAGCATGCACAAGGACGGGAGTCCAGGCAAGCCAGACGAGCTGAGCTGCGAAGGAGTGTCCCGACTATGCAACATGCGACCGGGCCCATTGACCTCAGAAGTGGCTATTCGCTGGGGTCGCTGGCTACTGCCAAAGAACGACTTTTGTATCCGCTCGTCGTTGTTACTCTGAGCTTCGTCTACATTCACTTGCTGCCCCAAGTGCTTGGTGCCCATTTGCATAGCAAGAACCGGCTGCTCAGGCACGCGCGGCGTCCTTAGATGGAAGCACGCATGATGTCCGCAGACACACCACGGCACGCGCTCGTTCGCCGGGCGGTGCAGCGCACTGCCATCATGGAGCTCGGCGCTGCTCTTGTCCCAGAACTGGTCACATCCACAGGGACCAACGGAGGCATCGCGGTAATTGCAGGGTCCGTTGGGGAGAGCGCGTCGAAGAGGGGGTTCCCGATCGGTTGCTGGGCGATAGAGAATGCGTTGCGTGGGAACCGTGTCTGGCTCTACGAACCCCGCCATGGATGCCAGCAATTGGGCATCCCGCGAAGGGAGCGCGCGAGTCTAGTACTGGGACATTGTTGCGCAGGGCCTATGTGATACGTGAAGAGCTGCCACAGCGTTAGCAGCGCGCTGGACATTTTCTGGCGGGGCCGGGCGCGTACCGAGAAAGTTGCGAGCAGGAGACCAAGGAAGCAGGTCCCTTCGGGGGGTAGCACCAGGCTTTATAGGTTCGATGCCTGACGATCGAGCCTTATCACAGAGTGGGTCGAGAGTTTTGGGCGGGGGAGGAGCAGCGAAGCAGAGAGCAGCAGCTCTCTGCTCGCATGCCAGCAACGGCCGCCCGCCCAAGACCGCGGAACGGCCCCTTCCAACCCATTGTATCGTCGCCGCCTGATAGGCTGTGCGCCGCTGGAGTATGGGGAAGCACGGCTGCACTAGCATGCACCGAGCCTAACTTTTGCTGACGAACTCAATCTTCAGCACCGCATCACGCAAAGATGCCTGCGTTTGCCTGCTTTTTCAAATACAATCTCACGCATTGCCTGAAAGGCGCAGCAGCACGCGATTGCACGGAAGCAGCCGCCATGTTTTCCCGTGGAGGCAGCAGTCCAGACGCAGCCAGCGGTGCATTCGCGCGACAAGTAACTTTTGCCCTGCTCTGCGCGAGGCCGCTCATTGGGCACCCTGCGAAGGACCATGCCGCCTGTGCAGCCGGGACCGGGGTTCCTCGACTCAAATCTTGGCCTGACGTTTGGCGAGCACTTCCAGGCAGCGAGAGTAATTACGTGACTGCTGTCGCAATGCTTTCTTGCGAGGGTGTGCGGAGTGTCGTCAGCCTTGCGTGCGCGTAGAGCGTGCACGGTGAGCACAGATGAAGAAGGTGCAAGGCGTGAGGACACCCTCATTGCGCGGCGTGCCTGAGCTGTTTCAGTGTAACGCTATTGTGGATACAGAAGCCGTGCTACATCCGGCGAGTACGTTGCACACGGCAGCAGAGTAGGACGAAAACGTCATAGCTGGGCCGTTGGCGATGAGCGCTGATATTGCACGGATGTCTTGATTGAGCATCCCGTTCATACTACTGGGTGTTCTATCCGCGTACCATGATATGTACTTGACTACTATTCGCCAAACGTCACATGCATGCCTTGAACGCCTGTCACGATGTGTTGACAGTGTACCAAAAACACTGCTTTGCTTGTGTCCGTACGAATCTTCCTTACTGCTCAGAACTGCAGAAGTGAAACGTCATGCGCAGCTAATAACTCCTTATACTTATACTTGTTCTTGTTCTTGATGTCTGCTATGTGTCGGAGTAGGCAGGGCGTGCAAAAGTGCCTGTTTACCTCGTCACCAGTTTCATTGTTGTTCTAACACGCTTCAACCATAGATGTCTATGCAAGCCTCAACCCGTTCTCCTCGGGCTTGAACCACTCCCTCAGAAGATCTTCCAGGATGCCGTTCGCGCCCGTCTTCGCCTCTTCACTGGTCTTCCCTTGGCACTCAATGTAAAGCTTGATCTTCGGTTCGGTCCCGCTACCTCTGACTGTGAACACCGCACCGTCATCCAGCTCGCAGGTGATCATCTGGGCAGTCGGGTCCACGGGTAGATCAGGCGTGTGGTCACTGCTCTTTGAGTCATAGCCTAGCGTGAGATCTCTCCAGCGCACGATCTTGCGGGGTCCGATTGTGGTGGGGTACGGGCTGCCCGATGCGCGGATGGCCGTGAATACTGATGTTGTGACTGCCGGCGAGGGCGAGACGAGGTATGTGTTGGCATCCTCAAAGTAGCCGAGATACTCGTAGAGCTGTTGTAGCTTGGCATACGGTGTCAAGCCATTCTCAGACCACTGTGACGCTGCGGTCAGGAAGACGGCCGCCGCGCTGATGGAGTCCTTGTCGTGCACTGTCTGCGGGATCATGTAGCCAAGAGCCTCCTCGAATGCGAAGGCGACGTTGTAACCCTGCTTGTCAAGGTCCCGTGCTACGTTTCCAAGCCACTTGAAGCCTGTCAAGGTTTCTGTGAAGTGGAAACCCTCCTTCTTAGCCAACGCAGCCAGCGACCTCGAACTGACCGTCGAAGCCAACATAGCGAGTTTTTCCCGAGGTTTCGAAGACGGGTAACGGTCGAAGATGTAACTGCCAAGCAACAGTCCAAGCTGGTTGCCGGTGAATATGTGCCACCTATCACCAACCTTCTCTGCTGCGGCAAGTCGGTCAGCATCCGGGTCGCTAGCCAAGATGAGGCTTGATGAAGCTGCATCAGCCGTCTGAATAGCCAGGTCCAAAGCTCCCTTCTCCTCTGGATTGGGAAATTTGACCGTGGGGAAGTCCGGATCTGGCTGTGCCTGCGCTTCCACGACAGCCATTTGCGATGCTATTCCCAGGCTTTCGACGCAATGCTGCATAGCTGACAGTCCAACACCGTGCATTGGTGTGTAAACAAACTTGAGGTCTGGGCTCAATTTGATAGCATGTTCTGGCTGCGAGGCGTACAGTACGGCTTTGTTATAGTTGTCTCTTATCAAGTGGAGAGATCCTTCGACCATAAGGCACGGTTCGTCTACCATGGACGTATCCCAGGTGACAGGCTTGAGGTTCTCCAGAATGGCCTGTGCGATGCCCGTGTCGTGAGGTGGAATGATCTGACACCCATTGGACCAGTAAACTTTGTATCCATTGTCTTTGGCAGGGTTGTGGCTCGCAGTGACCATCACTCCAGCGGCGGCTCCCAGCTCTCGTACGCCGAAAGGTACAAGTGGCGTGTGTGATGGAGTCTCATACCACCAAACTTTGATCCCCTTTGCAACGAAAGCGGCTGCGGTGAGTTTGGCAAACTTCTCTGAGTTGTGTCTCGCATCGCGACCGATCACAACTCCACGCTTCTTGACATCTTCTTCGGTCTTTAAGAGGTATGCTGCCAGTCCTTGGGATGCTTGGATGACTGTGAGAGAGTTCATGCAAGCAAAGCCGGCTTGCATGGGACCTCGCAGACCAGCAGTACCAAAGGCAATTCGGTTTCGTAGTCGCAACTCCAGCTCAGCTGTGTTGCCATCGTGCAGTAGCTGATAGATTTCGTCTCTTGTGGTCTTGTCCTGATCGAGCTCCAGCCACTCCTTGGCCAGCTCTTTGATGTCTTTTGCCATGATTTATGAGGTTGGGTGTTCGCTACAGAAGTAGAGTGTGGTGGACAGAAGGGAGGAAGTACACTTATTAGTGCCCCTCGGCCGGTAGCTATGACCAAACGGTTGCAGGTCTTGCAAATCTGGTGATGGCGGAGATGGCCGGTCTCAGAACCAGAGGGACTTTAAGGTCGGCACCTTCCTTCTTTTGATATGTTGCCACAACCGTAAACTTGGTTAATTGTGGCGCAATCGTGATCTTTGAGATGCGCAGTATACGATGCTAAGTGTTTGATCAAAAGCAGTGCGATTCACATGTCCTGTGTTAATGGCGAGTGCTGAGTGGTCAATGAACGACCAGTTCCACGTGGGGCGCGAAGTGCGACCCCGGCTCTGCCCAGACCTCCGCCTCTCAACGGTGGTTCGACCTGCATCACCTTATCCTTTCTTTCCTTGCATGGTCTTGAGGATTGTTCCATTCAGAACGCTTCCTCCCTAACACTCGCTTGGAGCATGATCTGAAATGATCTTTTGAAACCGCCATCTGTCCCATTTAACACGCACATTCAAATTCAGCGTTGCTCCGCAACCTTCCGTACCGCAACGATGGACATACAAGCACGGAGGAAGGCTAGGGTCTTCAGTCGTAGGGATATTGAAGGCCAGATTGCAAGTGGCAAGGCAATTGTCATTGTGGACAACAAAGTTCTCAATGTGGGAGCATGGATGCCATACCATCCAGGTGGTGATAAAGCTATGCGCCATATGGTAGGGCGAGATGCTACAGACGAGGTTACAAGGTAAGGCATTGCTCATTGTAGAAATACCACAACTAACATACAGCCCAGATTTCACTCATCTCAGACCCTCGAGCTTATGAACCGCTATCAAATCGGCAGCATCGAAGGACGCTGGCAGAACTTCCTACCACCGATACAAGGAGGAAAGTTTAGAACACAAGAGGAACTAGAGAAGCTCTCGGAAGAAGAGTATCTGGAGTCATGCTCTTCATCAGATCGAGAGAGCACCAGCTCTTCCTCGTCTGCGGATCAGAGTCCAATTTTCGAGCCAGCGGACAAGACGTCCTCCATGCGCCATAGGAATGCCACCAAGCGCGCCTCGTCCTCTTCCTCGGTGTCTTCTATCAGTCTGGGAGATATTGTAGCATCACCAAAGATGTCAGTTCTCGACCGGCGAACGCAGCAGGAGCTGGACTTCGACAAGGCGAAATATCCCTCGACGGATGCGGAGACACAAGACAAAATCACTCAAAAGTACCGTGATTTGCAGGTGGAGATTCAAGCGCGAGGACTGTACGACTGCCACTACGCCTCGTACGGTATAGAATGCCTGCGCTACGGAACGTTCACTGCGCTTTTCCTTTATGCTCTATATTCAGGCTGGTACATTACAAGTGCGATTCCTCTCGCCTGCGTCTGGCATCAGCTCACGTTTACGGTTCATGACGCCGCGCACATGGGTATAACACACGACTTTACGACCGACACGAGCATTGCCATGTTCATTGCTTCTTATTTGGGTGGCTTGAGTGCGGGCTGGTGGAAGTTTAGCCACAACGTCCACCACCTGGTGACGAACGATCCGGAGCACGATCCAGACATCCAGTACATTCCCATCTTTGCTGTCACCCACCGCTTTTTGGAGAGCCTCTCATCGACTTATCATGAGAAGGTTATGGAGTATGATGCGGCGGCCAAGGTCTTGGTGCGCATCCAACACTATTCGTACTACCCAATCATGCTGTTCGCTCGATTCAACCTCTACAGGTTGTCGTTGGAGTACCTTTTGGGTGGGAGGGGTCCGAAGAAAGGACCGGCGTGGTGGCATCGCTACTTCGAAATGGCAGGCATGGCAGTGTTCTGGACTTGGTACGGCTACGGTGTTGTGTACAAGACGATGCCCGACAACTTCAGCCGGTTCTGGTTCGTCCTCATCAGCCATGCCCTTACATCGCCTTTGCACGTGCAAATCACGTTGTCGCATTTCGCCATGAGTACGACGGATCTCGGCATTCACGAGTCCTTCGCCCAGAAGATGCTGCGTACGACCATGGACGTAGACTGTCCGCAGTGGCTGGATTTCTTCCACGGCGGCCTTCAGTTTCAGGCTATCCACCACTTATACCCCAGGATCCCTCGCCACAATCTGAGGGAGACGCAGAAGCTAGTCCAGGACTTTTGCAACGAGGTGGACATACCATATGCGTTATATGGATTCGTGGACGGCAACAAGCAGGTCATTGGCAAGTTGGCGGACGTCGCAAGGCAGGCGGCGATTTTTGCAGAGTGCCAGAGGACCATTGCAGCAGAAGGCGACTATGGGATGCACTAGGGTAGCTAATGCAGAATGGAGTTGATGAATACAACGCATGTTTACGCCCCTGAACTTAGTCACGACTCGAAGAATGCAGTCAAATGAATTATGGCCCCTGACGCACTTTTGCTGCAGCGTCGGGCGTGGGAGGGTGACACGTGTTGAGCTTGCAGTCATGGAGGTCCTGGCGCCGCAGGATCGAGCGTTGCCTCTGCACAAGCGGAAGCATGCCACGCATCACGGAGGCAGCCCTATCAGATGCGGCAGTCTTTTGCCGGAGCCAGTTTGGAGACGAGGTTTCGCAGCCTGAAGCAGTGCTTCCAGGCGCAGAGCACAGCCCGTTCGGACGGCTCGAGGCAGTCACCCGCGACGCTCGCAGCGTCAGCTGACAGGGTACGCAAAGAAACTATTCGTGGCGAGGGAGAGATGCGGGAGTCGGTTTCTCGATGCTATGTTGGTGCAGCCAGCGCATCTCGCTCGGTTCCACTCGCGGCGCGCACTTGCACCCCGTCACCCCAATCCATCCCTCGTTGCCAGATGCACGAGTTCTTGTCGCGCCACTGCGATAGCAAATTTCGCTGTCCAACGGGCGCCTGCCGCGTGCTGGCGAGGGCCATTTCAACGCTGACCGCCATTGTTCGGCTACCCGTCGCGGACGTGCTGTCCAGGCATTCCACCTGGGCGCTCAGTGCACCCAGCGCAGCATGACAGCGTTGCTCCGCTGAAGTAAACGAATCGCACCAAACATGTCCTCGAGCGCTGCTGCTCCGCCGGACACCCGGTTCAACGCCATTATCGCGGGCGCCGTTGAAGTTGCTGAGCCGGCAACGTCGTCATCGTCAACCACGCCCACGCAGACCACGGCCGCCTCGACGCGCGACAACTCGACCTCCAGCCAAGCTTCGCACGCCTCGGTCGTGCATGCCCCGGCGTCTGGCGCGCAGAGCAGCTCCACGACGCACATGTCCTCGATACGCCGCCAATCCCTCGCACGAGACCGCGCACTGAACGTGTCCGGCTCGCCATCGCCTGCGAACTCAGCCGTCAACTCGCGGGATGTCTCGCCTGCCCGCAGTCTGCAACGCACCACCGCCGCACCGCCGGGCCCCAGCGCTCGTTCGCAGTCCCAGTCAGCGCTGCGTTCACGCAAGAGCAGCACCGAAGTCAGTCCCAGCCGTGCGCCCAGCACCAACTCGCCCGGCCTGTCTGCTGCCGCCATCCAGCGCGCCCTCTCGTCTACCAACATCCCCCAGCTACCGCCTACTGCGACCTCCGACTCGATCAGGGCACCCCGGCCTTTGAAGTCTCCCTCGGCCATTGTCTCTGGCGAGAGCACGCCGCACTGGCCCATCTCGCCGCGCATCAAGTCTCCACCACCGCCCGACGCCCGCTCCCACTCACGCTCTCGCCGCAACTCGCTTCGCACGCAGGCCAAGAAGCCCGACGTTGCCTCGACGCCCTCAATTGTAGTGCAGCACTCCTCGCCGTCGCCCGCCTCGGCCGCCCGCGCGCCCGTCCAGGAAGAGGTGGTGACGCCAGGCGAGGAGGACGTCCCTATCGTGATGAGCATCAAGGGACCGTCCCGCGGGGCCAGCGGTGTGGCTCCCAAGCTGGAGACCGTGCAGGAGTCTAGTCTGCCTGCAACACCGGGTTTTGACGGCCTTGAGCCGCAAAGGTAAGCCTTTCCCCGCAATGCCCCACTCTTTGTCATGGCGACGCACGTTGCAGCTACGCACGGTGCGAAAAACTATACCGTCACATCAGGCTAACGGCTATCGCAGCTTTACTCCCACAGCAACCGCCTTCACCACGTCAACAATACATAGGAAGTCCGAGGACGAACGCAATGACGTCAGTTCTTCAAAGGTTACCGAAGACCTTAGCAGCCGACCCAACAACATGCAGGCCAGCACTGGCAGCGGGAGCGACAGTGGCACCAGGAACGGCGGCAAGGGCAAGATGCAGGAAAAGCGGTCATCGTCAACCCATCGCGTCAGCAGCAATGTCTCCACCAAGCCCTCGTTGACCTCGCTATCGTCCCGAGCAGCCCGCGACCCACCCCTGCGCAACATGACAGTTGAGACGGAGACTGTCCCGTCGATAGCACAGGCCACTATCAGCAACCAAGACCGCTCCACCTCAGGCCGTGTCGATGGAAGCCTGCGATTGAAGCCTAGTAACGAGACGATTCGGCCCAAAAAAGAGAGGAAGCCTCCAAAGCGAAAGGCGCCGTCAATTCATTCGGGCACTGGTAGGTCTTCGCAGTTTTCATATCATCACCACATTCCTAGCAGGCCCGGTATGGGCCCACGCTCAAACACCGCGTCTTCGATCGGCAGTCTGGCGTCCCTACTCTCCTACGACGACCGGCGATCGATAGCGACCATGTCACCACCTGCAAGCCCAGAGATGACTGTTTCTGCTTATGCTCCGTCACTCAGTTATTTCTACTACAATACTAACTCAAGTTCTCGTAAAGCTTCATCAAAAGCAGATGTCTTCGAACAGAAGGTCGCAAGCGCAGTTGACGAAGCAAATTCCTCGGACTCAGATGCCACTTTCATATACGAGTCGAACCCTCCCGAACAACAGCCTCATCGCAGTCGAGGTGGCCACCACTCGAGGACGCCCAGCATGACATCAATTGCGAGTCTTGCTGATCCACGTCTTGCGATTCGCAACGAACACAAAAACCCCGGCAAGAAGAGCAGCATGAAGTTCACAAACCCGTACAACAATCCAAATCTCGACCTTGATGGCTTGGATCGTGGTGAAGGCACGATACGACTGGGCTCTGGTCGCGCCGCTACAGGTAGCCATCACCACCACATCGGCAGGCACGGGCAAGGCCGCGGCGGATTAGGGCATATCCTGCTCAACGACGATGCTGCCTCAATGTCACAATCCTCGCGCGGGCGCGGCCCATCCTCTCGGCACCCGTCGCAACCGAATAGCCCTCGATTCCACAACTTCACCGTTCAGAACGGTACTATCTCCGGTAACAACAAGTACGGGGAGTTGTCAGCATACGACATCGATGCAGGCATTGTGGCTGACGACGAACGAACGCCACTTATCCCATCAGCTCGAAGTCCTCGCATTCGCACACCACGCCGAAGAGACAGCGTCACCTTCAGTAGCCTTCAACGACAGCTGGATCGCAGACAGCGCAATGAAGGCGGCTGGTGTCGACGATTTGCTGGATGCTTGGTCCTTTCCATTTTACTGCTGGTCGTCATCTTCAGTTCAGTAGGCTTGGTCTTCGCAACCACCAAGCCTCTCGACCACGTCAACATTCGCCAGATCCGCAACGTGGTTGCAAGCCAAGAAGAACTCATTCTGGACCTTGTTGTCGATGCCGTGAATCCAAATATCGTCGGCGTGACCATTACCGACATGGATGTCAGTATATTCGCGAAAAGCAAGCATATCAGTTCGGACAAATGGTGGCACGACCATGGCAATGGCGCGCCGCACAACAATGAGGAGGACTGGCAGACTATTGAGGCCTCGGATATTGCTGAGGCGACTGACAAAAAGCATGACGGGGTTGACGAAGGCACAGACCCCATTGGAGATCCCGACGTTGGTGAACCCCGTACCATGTTACTGGGTCGCATCGTCCATTTCGACTCTCCGTTAAACTTTGATGGCTCATTCTGGCATCGACACAATGCCTCATCGATAGGCGAAATCCGCCTTACAAATCCAGGCAACAAGACCGAAGCTGGCGGAGCGGAACGATGGCAGGAAGTGTCAAAATACCCTTTCCAACTCTTGGTGCGTGGCAACTTCAAGTACCAGCTCCCACTCAGCACTCGAGAGCTCAAAGTCTTGGTCGGAGCCGACTACACCTATGATCCTGATGCCGAAAAAAGGAAATTGGTTGAAGTCGACACAAAGAGAAGCGAACCATCAGGTCTCGTACAAACACCTCCATCGATACTATCGGGAAGGTACGACCGTAGGGCCTATCCTGTCATTCTGTATCGGTAAAAGACGCCCATCCACATGTACAACATCAGTACCCGAACTCCTGAGGGGCCGCAGCCATTCGCGGTTCCAGATATCACGGCCGAAAGAAATCAGATACCCTCATACAAACGAGTTCACGACCCATAGACTTACAATATCCGGGCAGCGTTCCGTCCCACCCGCGAACCTGGCTGTATGATCGTCCTCATTTTACGGCTTCGCAGCCTAACGATTTCCTTATGCTCTGCTTTCTTGCTTTGCATTGCTAGTCACGCCGGCCTCGTAAAAGGCTGGCTACATGTATACGCTTTGGTTGCATACGCACTTCAGCGACGGTGTTTGTAATTGTTGGACACTCTGCATCCTCGTATCTTCTCGAGAGGGACCTCTCGGTCCAAACACTTCTTTCTGATCTTCTCCCCATGTGAGCGTAATTTAGCGACATCACCCTTTTTGTACTTAGTCTCTTCGTAACATCGAGCGATGCATCATAGGACAGGAAAATGGATTTTGCTCGCAGTTTTGATCGACCTGCGTATTACTACATGCACTTGCAAATACTGTCAGAGTGACTTGAATGTTCATCAGCTGGTTGGATATCCACAAACAAGGTTAGGCTGCCCTCTCGGACCCGGACCACGACAATCAAGAGAATGATCCGTTCAGGGGATCGTACTTTGCACAGACATACTTGGTGCGTAATATAGTTCATGCGCTCGGGTCATGCGGGGTGCATATATCCTGTCCTGTTCAGGAAAGAGATAATCAGAGTTGCTCCGGCAAGGCACCTTCGGGGTATCTACCTCCATCCGTGTACCTTGGCGGGATCGGCGCAGCTTTCTATATTACAACTGGGAAGAATGGTTGCTAGGCTGACAGATTGCCAAAGCGTACTCTGGCGACTGTCACCATGCGTCTGCAGCCACTCTCCCTCGTAGTATGGGTATTAGCAGCAATCGAAGCACAGGCATGCACCGCTGATGAAGACTGCAGCCTGAACGGTGTTTGCCTCTCAAACGCTACCACGAATACGACTTTGGCCTGCAAATGCGATCCCGGCTGGTTCGGCTCTGACTGCGGGCGTCTTGACCTTGCGCCCGCGACCAGGTACACTGGCTTCAACAACACCGACTACCGCGCACCTGATCACTACAACAATCGCGGAAACTCTTCGTGGGGTGGCCAAATTGTCCAGGATCAGGAAGATCCCAAGCTTTTCCATCTCATCTACGACCAATTTGCGCATGGCTGTGGGCTCAGTGGATGGCGGCCGACGAGTTTCATTGCGAGAGCGGAGAGCACAAGTGGGCCGCAGGGACCTTATGTGTGGAAGCAGAACATCACTGGTAGCTTCAGACATAACGCTTACGTCTACTGGAGTCCAGCGGACGAGAAGTATCTGCTCTGGAGCATTGGTGTGGATGTACCCGATCCTAAGCAGTGTGGCGGAATCAACAAGTATGTCAAGTTTGCCTCACATTACACTTGACCGTCCATATCAGATTCTGACTTTGGAGCCTTACAGAGCACAATGGCCAAACAACATCTCCGTCTCCTCCGCACCAACGGTCCGCGGCCCTTGGAGTCCCTTCAAGATCCTAATCAACGGCACAAACCCCGCCCCTGCACCTCTCTGGTCTCCCGGCAACCCGACAAGCGAGACGATTCTTGCCGCCGAAGATCTCAAGATCTTCACCGCTCCGTCTCACAACGGCCCGTACAAGCAGATCTTCACCGCCCCGTGGAACACCTCGGACTACTCACCCACCTGGGCTGAGGACCCTTTTCTCTGGCGCGACAAACGAGGGTATTGGCACGCGCTCGCCCACTGGATGATCGACATCACCGAGTCCAACAAGAAATACCCGCGTGTGGGGGCGCATATGTTTTCCCGCGAGCTGACGGGGCCGTGGACATTCAAGCTGCAGGAGGCGTTCAATTCGACGGTGAGCTTTACGGATGGCAGCGTGGAGACGTTCAACCGGAGGGAGAGGCCAAAGTTGTTTTTTAGTGCGGATGGGGAGGTTACGCCGTTGTATATGGTCAATGGCGTGCAGAGGCTGGGAAGCACGACGGAGAGCTATACGCTGATTCAGCCTGTGGGGACGGCGTGGAGGGAATATGAGGAGGGGCTTGGGTTTTGATTATGTCATGCCCCCTGTGAACACAATTCCTGATAGTTGAAATCTGTGTGTCTTTGCTGTCGTTGACGGCATCGTGCCGCCCGCGTTTGGAGGTACAGACTAGTATGCGTTTCATCATGTTATTCTGGTAATGATCAATCTTCCGCTATCGTGTGTCTATTCTCTACAGACCCAGAGCCAGTCTGAAGATTGAATGGCCATGGTATGTGCAAGGCTGAGAGGTCAGGGCAGGAGCTGGTGCCGCTAAAAGTGGGGCTGTGCAGCCTAGCATCCTACAGTCGTGGAGCATCACCGCCATCATTAATCCCTCTCCTGAAGATAAACTGCCACTCTATCCTAGCTCTCCAGATTGAAAACTGATCACAAGTCCATGACAACCATGACGACACAGTCCAGCGGCCTCGGACAACATGACAACGATACTTCCGTAACAACGCAGCCTGATAATCTGTTTACCATAGATCCTCAGGCTCAAAAGCGATCAGAAGCCATCGACAGAGCTCTTGCTGAAGATGCAAAAGCTCGCGATAGAAGAATCAAAGTCTTACCGCTTGGTGCCTTTAGCATGGGGGAGATTGTTAAACAGCTAAAGAACAACGATGAAACTGGCCTCACGGAAGAGGAGCTGATCAATTACCGATACAACATCCACCAATTCGTTCATACCTGTATCAAGGCTCTAGTGGATACAACAAAGGTGTCGGAAGCTCAGCTGAGCAAATTCGTTTATGATCATTACAGCTACCTATGCGATTACATTGCGGTACCCAATTGGGATACACCACTAAATGAAAAAGTCGGCCGGGCGGTCGATGTCATGTGGGAAGACTCCTCTATCAAGGAGACTTTCCAATCCAGCAGCGATTCTGACCTGCAAACCTCATCTGCATAGTCAGTCTAGAAGTTCTTCACTTGTTACCAATGCTCATCTTGCCAGCTTCTTTCAGCATATCAGTAGAATAGCCGCCCCTGATTATATGCCAACAGAAGCCGACATACTAAAATCCCATAAGGGCATTCAGGGTGCTTGCGAGCATCGCTTTCTCGTGAATGGACTACCCATAGACCTCATCGATGTCGGTACGCAAAGATGCGAGAGAAGAAAGTGGATTCATCAATTCGACAACATCACTGCAATCCTATACGTGGTCGACCTCCCATGCTATGACCAGGAAGCCTCGGCTACTAACGCGATGGTGCAGCACATTGCTCTATTCGACAACGCGGTAAACAGTAAATGGTTTACGAACGCGAAGTTCATCCTCTTTCTAAACAATGTCAGTGCGTTCCGAGAGAAGCTCTCCCACAGCCCTCTTGAAGGCTTTTTTCCGGATTACTCTGGTGGCGCCGGTTTTGGTCAGGCCAGCGAATTCCTGCTTCGCCGCTTTAGCAAGGTCAACCGTGGACACCGAGGATTGTACTTGTACTTGGTCGACCCTCATGTCGCCTCGAACATAGAGCTGGTAGCGGCTGCGATCAATGACAACGGCCATTGAGAACTTTGGCCGATTGTTGGATATAACGTTCTGTCATAACGATTGATCTCGCTTCACAGCATCTCCCCGAGATCACCCTACTCGACAGTGGTTAATACGACTTCCAAGACACATCTTCACGAAGACTTCACTGATCCCGCCGATACTTCAACTCGCATACATGCAAGTCCACTAGGCATCTGGCAAATACCTTGGACCGCGCTCTACGGTACTGTCGGATCAGTATCGGACATTCGGTCGCTGAGAGCGACATCATTTATCAGCCGCTGGGTCAATTTACAGCGGCTGAGAAGTCCTGTGCTATCCCAATAAGCTCTATAATGCCAGTTTGTAGGCCAGTCTAACCAATGGGCTTTGCGACGGGGGTCGCAGCTTGCAGGGGTTAAGATCTCACGTAATCGTGTCTTACAGAATACTCCCACCATAAGTATTCAACGCAACCTCGTCAGATTGTAGTGAGAACGACCCTTCAGTCTCTAGGACTCCAGAATTCACCAACAGAAAAGCATGATGGCGATGACATCCGGGTCTGTTTCCTATCTTTGGGCCCTTTCAATCTTAGGCGGCGCCTACATAATCTTTACACTCGTGCGCTTTGGATCGCGCGAGAAGCAACTTCCTCCAGGTCCACGCACCTACCCTATAGTCGGCAATGCTCACCTCGCTGTTGACAAAGATCTGTACAAAAGGTCTGTATATTGTATTCCATGACCTTTCTCTCACTCACCAACCCCAGATTCAAAGATTGGAGCGAACAATACGGAGCAGTGTTTTCCCTCAAGATTGGAAAAGGCACCATGATAGTGCTCAACAGCAGGCGCGCAGTGCACGATCTGATAGACAAACGGAGCGCGATTTATTCCTCGAGGCCACAAGACGAGCAATACCACATCGCTCTAAAAGGCGAGAACATCGCTAACATGGATGCGGATGCGGTATGAAGGGCGCAGCGCAAAATCACTGCGCGATTCTTCGCACCTGTCAAGCTTGACGGCGAATTGGCTAAGATCTCGGAAGCAGAGTAGGTACATCCACAGCTTCAGGATTGCATGCGAAAGTGCGCGACGAGGCCGCTCTCTCTCGATGAGGATGTAGCTTCGCAGTGCTGATTCGGAAACCAGGGTTACAACTCTCATGCATGACTTACTCGTCGACCCAAAGAACTTCAGCAAGCATGTAGATAGAGCTACTGCTTCATTCTCATCCATTGCACTATTTGGGCAGCGAGCGACGTCGAATGATGACTTTTGGGCGACAGTGAGTCGGACTCTGAAACAAACTTAGGCAAGCAATAACCAGATTAGGGCGCCTACGAGGCTATGGAAGCGGTATGATCAGATGGTTCCATGATCTAGAACAGCCTTTTAAGGTGTACCTTAGGTTAACGCAGCTCTAAGTCCAGGCACATATCTCCCAACCGAGCAGTTCCCAGTTTTCAAGTGGATACCCAAGCAGTGGCTCAGCTCGACCAGACGTGCAGAGGAAGGTTTCAGCATACCGACAAGGATATGGACAGAGGCTCGAACGCACGTCGAAGCGAGACGCAACGAGGGCGACAACCGAGTTTCACTTATGGACGACTTACTCGACGATGAAAGCATTAAGCTTGATAAAGCTTTCCGTGGAACGAAGCTCGCTAACTTTGTCGGAGCCCTAATGCAAGCCGCCGCAGAGACCAGTGCTCTCACTATGAGGACGAGCATCATGTTTCTTGCCACGCACCCGTGGGTCCAAGATAAGGCCCAGAAGGAGCTCGATGCTCTTTGTGGTGTGAGCAGAGTGCCCACGTTTGACGACTTCAAAGACCTGCCATATATCAACTGTATCATGAAAGAAGGCCTTCGAATACGCCCCGTGTAAGTTTTATACTAGTGGTTCTGACACAAATGCTCTTCAATTCTCACATATCCATCGCAGAGTCCCCACGGGAATTCCTCATCGCTGTACCGAAGACAATTGGTACGAGGGCATGTTTATAGTCAGTTATCACTGCAAATAGTTAGAAGACTGCCTACTGACAAGATGATAGCCCAAAGACGCTACTGTAATGATCCCTCAATGGGCTCTGAGCCACTCTCAATACGACGAACCCGACGCCTACAACCCGGATCGCTATCTCAAACACCCAGGACTGGCGACGGAGTACGCCTCAAGCCCAGACTTTGAGAAACGCGATCACTACACGTACGGTGCCGGCCGCCGTATTTGTGCCGGTATCCACCTCGCTGAGCGTACGCAATGGCGTATGCTGGCGGGCCTGTTATGGGCCTTCCGTATTGAGCACGCGGTTGATGAGATTACGGGTGACAAGATAGAGATTGATACGGATGCGTACGAAGAGAAGCTGATCACAGGACCGAAGCCTTTCAAGGTCCAGTTTATCCCGAGGAGTCGGGAGCATGCTCGCGTCATCGAGAAGAACTTGGAGGCTGTGAGGAGTCTTCTCAAGAAGTGGGAATAGGGGAGAGGATGAGCGCAGCCTCCAACACCATCGTCAAGAAGAAACTCCCAACATTTAGCCTTGACTTTCAAGACATGTACCTCTTTTTGGCACTCCCAGAACACCACGACAGCAACGAATCTTGTCGCTAGTAGTGCACTGTTAGTATGAAATTCGGAGCAGGACAGCTATACAGACGAATGCCTCGTAAAGGGTTTGCAAAGCTAACCATTGCTGTCATGGATCGGCTGGATCACACCACCTTCCTCCATGACGCAGCAGTATTCTCAAGTCTGACTATGGTCAGTGGTCACGACGTAACTAAAGCGAAGTTTATACGCCGACAGAGCTGTGGGGTCGCGTACAGTCACTGTTTGGATTCTTGAGAACTTTGCAGATCCGGATGAATTTCTCTCTCGTCACCTGTACGCCACCATCAGGAGGAGCATCACAAGAAGTGTATATGAGGATTGCCACACTATCCTCAAAGTTTCTTGCGAATTCATATTTCTGCCATTGTAAAGGCCCCAAAAATCTTCGAGAGACCATCTGCGATAAGTTTCTGCCATCCATGTCAGCCAGCCACTAAGATCTTGTACTCTTGAGCCAAACACTTACCGAGTGTTCTGCCATTGCAGAGTGAAACTCTGCCCAGCCGACTTTTTTGTCACTACCAAATCCCTTGATTCTAGTGGCCCATTCGGTAGTGGTTCCTGCCTGTACTTCCTGAAGCACTTCCATCAACCCCACCAACCTTGACGTAGGGATGAAAAGCCTCGTAAGGTCTTCATCATACCCTGGCAGAACCGGTAAGACCACACGATAACTCTCACGAAACGGATTCGCCGTCGACCGATCCTCCTCAGGCGGACACTCAGAAAGCACGTCCACAACATCGATCTCTACTTCTCTCTCTTCTCCGACTACAACCATCTCTATCCCAATATCATCTCCATCAGCTTCTCCTTCGGGGACGGATTCGTAGTACACAAACCTCGGCACGCTCACCATTGTGGCTTGCTCAGTGCTCGTGCCATCGGGAATAGCAATGCTTCGGAACACGCGTCTGCAAAAGTCACCCGCGTCTTTACCGCGGCGCGCGATGTATCGTCCTCTGTGTGGTCCCCAAGTTCCAGAGTAATGTTCGTGCGTGGCTGGCGCATCGGGGCCTTGGAATGGGAAGGGAGAGAGCGTGAGGAGACAGATTGCGCGGACGAAGGCGTCTTCATCGATCGGGGACTGGCCTGGTGAGTAATGTGGCCAGGGATGTGGTGGTGGAAAAGGGTGGTATGCGTGAAAGGTCAGGATTGAGAGGAGGGTAGTGGAGGTTTCTTCTGCGAGAAGACTGGAAAGGGACAGGCGTTGTGTGCTCTGGTGTTTGAAGAGGTCTGTGGATAGATCTACGTTTTGTGTCAGCCTTAAATGGGTGAAACGCATGTTATGAGCGTTGTATCATACAGCTTGTTGCTGAATTGCGTAAGCGTTGAAATGAGGCTTCGATGTCTTCAATCACGTTGGGTTGGTCGGATCTTCGTGCGCTGGTCAGTCTTTCGGACAGTTCTTCTGTATATCTGTGGTAAATTGAATCTTGACTGTATTAGATCAAAATACGTAGGTATTCGATATCGTGCTTCACCTTGGCTCGTAAGACCGCGATCTACGAAGTCTTGCACTCTTTGTCTGGACGTTCGGCAGCGTTCGTTGAGTCCATACTTGTCAAAGCTTTCAGAGCTAATGGTGGGTTCTGGCTCATCTTCCATGGTAAGAAGCTCAGTTTTTTCGCGAAAACTTTTGCGAAAGTTGGTGGTCGGTTGACCGTTCTGAGAGCCACCTAAATGTTGATATGTATCACGTGATGCCTTCGGGCTCCGAATGTCTTATAAACGGACCGTTGGGTTAGTCTCTCATGGGTTTCGAACTCCGCAGTTCCATTTCAGAAAGTCTGGTCTCTGGAGCTTATCCGAACTTGTCACACAACCTCCGTCGTTCCACCGATGAAGGCGAACGTCGTTCACTGTGCGCTGTGGTGGCTTGACTGCGGACATTATGTCCAGCGGATAGAGCTTTGGATCGCATCAAACCCTCGCACTTTTCATCTCCCTGTACAGAGCAGAGATACAAGGTCCATGTTCCGTGTGATGCAGTGGTCATAAGAGTACAAGCATCTGCTTGCATTATCATCAGTTACAATCGACACCACAACACCACAACACTTTCTCAAGTCCTCCTCACCACCATGAAGCTTTCGGCCCCTTTCTTTCTCGTTACAAGTCTTCTGGGCTACGTCTCGGCTGAGATTTCAGGCGCTGGTGATGCCATTCGCGTCCGATCCCACCCACGCGACTTTCCTGTTCACACGAACATTGCCCTAGAGGCCTTACAACTGCCTAAACGGGCCCTTCCCAGCGTCCCCACAGGAAGAGATGCTACTAAGTTGCACGTATGGATCCGCACAGATGAGCGCCCGTCTACATACGACGACCGCAGCGGCGCTTCTCACGAGGGACTTAACCAGCTCATGAAAGATACTGGTGGTCGGCACAAGGATGTTGTGATTGGTAACCCCAGCAAAGGGTACTATGAGTACGGACTGCAGTTCAACGACAAGACTTGGCTCAAGAAACCAAGTGGCGATGGAGCCGCAGTGAGCAGTTACGACGGAGCGTATATCGAAGTCAAGGGCGGGCATGAAGTGTTCGAGTACAAGGGCCAGGTCAAGGACGGAAGAAAAACGCTCAAGACTATCGGAACTTTCGGTGAGTGACCGTCATTTCTCAAGCTTTGAAACGGCCAGGTTGTGTAGAAATGCTGACTCTTGTGTGTATAGCCGAGAGTGAAATCGCAGGCAAGACGTACAACCACAAAACCTACAACTGCGCAACCTTCGCGGCAAACCTTGCTAAAAAGCTTGTGTGAGAGGATCGAAGTAGAAGGACGACTTATCTGTTTTTAGAAGTATTGTACTAGACGCAGAAGCAACGTATTTGTGGTATAGGTGCTTGTTGAAATGTAAGGGCCCGCCTTGATCTAGACTTCGTCAAGGATGGCTTCCGATTAGCTGAACACGGCTTACAACCTGTCGGAAGTAATCTATAGACTAGCTTACCAGACTTTAGGGGGTCCGTACATTACAAAAACTATTGAAGCGTTAGTATAGGTTGTTTAGAACCTAGGACGGGATTTTTTGAGAAACAGATTAAACAAGATTAAGATATTTTACACTGAACAAAGAAAAAGTTGAACAAAGTCTCAGCAATCTAAGAACTACAGATATTTGAACCGAAGAAGATATTAGACAAGGAGCATTGTCATCACAACTCAACTTCGCGTTAGAGAATTGGTCGATTGTGCGTTTCCTACAAGAGTTTGCTATCAAACTTTGCAAGAACAACATGCGGAATACACGCATGGCAGCCCGGTTGATGCAACCATCTTTGGGATCTGGTGACCATTGTGGTGTCTTATAGGATACTGTTCGTATCAAGTTCTCAAGAGACAACCCTCATATGTCGAAGTGAAAACACGCCTTTTTGATGTATCAGCACGTATCCACGTAGCTGAAGGCTTTGCGAATCACCTCACGCAGAACATTCCACTCTTACCAACAGAAGGTCGGAAAGAACGAAAGATGTCGAGCGACTACACGCTTCGAGGCTACGAGCTGATCTAGCTATCACAAGCTTAAGATCTTTTGAGGAGAAATCGTTTTCTACCATATCACTCGTGTGTGCCTCTCAGGTATTGCATAAAGCTGGAGTGTCTGGATATAGCTGATCTGGTAGTGCTTGCTTCAGGTGTTTAGAGAGAGAGTTCAGGTTCGCGACAGCGCTTGGCCTACGACACCTTCTCTCTTATTAGCACCTCAGCCTCACTTCATGTACACACGGAGATAATGCCTCTCATCGGTCAGTGTTGGTGGAGAACGGGTGTCGTGTCGACATAATCGCGCCACCCGTTGAAATGCAAGCGCTCGATGTTGGTTGGGACAGCAGCCCTACATCGACCGTGCTTGCACGTGACGCTAAGGTTCGCTAGCTCGTCTTGTGTTTATGAACGATCATCCCTTCGTTAACCCCGGTGAGAAGGGCATGTCACATACGACATCAAGATGGCAACATCAAAAACCCTCAATCTAATTGGCTCAACCGGACGTTGCTATTCCTTCAAGAAATTGATACAAGAAAGACCGCGCCATGGCCATGTTTGATTAGCGTCGTTCGAGCAATCTCCCATGTCGTATGCTTACAGGATAATTGATGCTCCTTTAGATGTGGAAACGACGACTTCATATTAAAAGAAATTCCTCAAAACATATATTTAGCCTTCAATGAGAACATTCGACCAAGACTTCCTCAGACTCCCCGCATACGATTACCGTTCGATACCATCCCAGACCAGCGCATATTCGTATATGAATGCCTGGAGGATGATTTTTCGAGTCTGGTTCGAAACAAGGTACCAGTGCGAGCTCGGAAGGAAATCCTCGATGCTACTTTGCAAGGAATTGCAGAAATGCATGACCGCGACGTTGTCCATTTAGGTGAGCCCAGGGGTTAGATCATTCGCACAGTAAACATGAGCAGCTGATATAATCTAGATATCAAGCCTGACAATATTCTGGTCCATTACCACCATATTAACCAAGAGGTCGCAGTCGAAAAGGTACAAATCTCTGATCTTGAAAATGCAGCCTATCTCCCAAAGCCTAGGTGCATCAAAGGAATGCTAGCTGGAAATGATAAGTGGCGCAGCCCTGAGGGTCACTTCAAGGGAAAGCTCAACAAACCATCCGACATGTATTCATTCGGACTGGTAGTTAGTGCTTTATCTAGGCATATGTCTTTGATTGCTGACATCCCAAGTGCATTTACACTATTCTCGGGCGTGTCATACTAAGGCCTAATGATGATTTCAAACTGCACGAATCGAAAGGTGCATTACCAGCGTTCATTCGCCTGCAGCGCCAGATATCGTATTTTGGGGACAGGGTAGGGTTGAATGGGCTCATGAAGCATGTTGGTGATGAGGAAGCGAATTGCGAGATTCTTGGAATGCTTTGGGATGAGCGGGCGGCAGAATATATTCCTTACGTGCCGTTCTCGGACTGGACAGGTGTTGACTCGACGTTCAAGGACTTGATCCGAAGATTGAATAACCTGGATCCGCCACAGCGGCTTACAGCGCGTCAGGCATTGGACCATCCCTGGTTCAAAGGCATCGAAACAACTTACTAGTAGCGCAATGATGCCGATCGGGATGATGATGCACGATGACATCTAGTGGCTGGTCTGGCTCTAGGTGTTTATCTGTGTACACCTTTAAGCCATTGATACAAGCCATGGCTGAAATCATGTACGTTGAAGTGATGTCTGAACCACACCTTGGCCGAAACTCTAACTGTCCTTCGGATGCTTGCCCACAGGTTTCCCCGCAAATGTACTTACTGCAAGAATCTTTCTTAAAGATGAAGAAAGGGCTTTACCACCTGTGCCCAGATATGGACTGCGGGCTGCTTACAAATCACTATAGTCTCACAAATGCAAGGGAAACACAGCGAGGGGAACATTTGTACTCACAAGCTTAAGCTGGGTATCCGGATAATAGTTCACTTACTAGCTGCGGTTATATCAAGATCTACTATCCACTGCGTCACGTCCTCAAACTGACGTCTCTTCTCGCCCTTCAGATCACGCAGCCCGGCTGCACGCAAATCCTTGAGTACCTTGACGGCCTCAGGGAGGGTCTCAGGTGAAGTATATCCCTCATCAGTCAGCACGCCTTGTAGGCCTCTCCAAAAATCCTGACTTTTGTTAAAAGCATCGGCTTCTTCTTCGTGTTGCTGGATCTGTTCTGGCGAGAAATGATACGGACATGGCTCCTTAGCCTTAAAGTGGTCCCATTCCCTGATTTAAAAGTTAAACACAAATTGAAATGAAGAGAGTAATCATACCTTTCGACACGGATCAAGCATTCCTGAAGAGGGAAAAGACAATCATCCCAGGTAGAACCAGCAAAGGCCTCAAGCTGCTTGAGGGTTTGACCATGAGGATATTGCATCACCTTGTGCATCAGAGGATTCTTCTCTGCCATGTACGTTTCATACGTATGAATCATGATAGACTGGGACACCTGGTAATTTAGACGATCTTTCGTGGCGTCGTCTAGCATCTTGAAGTTATCAGGAAGCTTCATTAACATATCAATGCCGTAGTCCAGGATCAATGGGGGGTTGGCTCCAAGAAACACTGGGGTGGTCCACGCTCCCTGCCAATCGATGATACACGAGATCCGGGCCTCGTCGTCGATATGTATATTGCCAGCATGGAAATCAGGATGCCAAAGTCTGGAAGATACGATCTCAGGGTCTTGAGGTGTAACAAGTGGGATAACGGACAGGTATTTCTGCAACAACTCCGTGTGAGTATCTGGACTTCGTTGCTCACTGCTTGTGTATTGCCATGGTGTTTCGACTGGTTCCAACGGGTCCGCATAAGATTTGATCCAGTCAATCTCACGGCAAGCAATAGACTCTAGGTATCCTGCAGCAGATGTCCCTCAGACTGTTTTGAGCGCACATCTCGAGCCTGGCATGCAATTAGGACACTTACAGGGACCATGATGTTGCATCTCGCCGCGTTGTTTCTTCCAAAATTCTCGTCGCGTGATGGGTCCAATGCTGTATCGGGAAGCAATGTAATCAGAAGTACCATGTGGAGCATTTTTGGCGACCGCAGGCTGACATCCCCGAACCCCACTATCCCTTAGGTACAAAGATCCAAACCTAACAAAATTGCAAGTAAAAAGTAACAGCGGTGTATGCAATGAAGCAGGCCAGTCCGTACTTGTCGAAAGATACCGAGAGCAGCTTCCTCTCGATTTCTACGAACTCACGAATGATCTTGACTTTCTTCCGCAATAGAAGTTCTTTCCAAATATCGTGAAGTTGGAGACCTTGTGCTTCTTCCATGATGAAGTATTCTGATTGAACAGGATTCTGATCAGTAGCGCTCCAAGCAAGAACCTTGGGAACCGGTATGTTTAGGACGCTCCGGGCAAATTCCATTGTCGCTACCTCTGATGAAGTAGTAAGCACAAGTGGGCCAGCATTAGGATGAGGAATTTTTGCAATGACTTTTTGCCCATTTTCCATCTCAAGACGGTATGCCTTGTTGAAGTTACCTTCGCCAATTTTCTCGAAGGATGAACATCTGTTCGTGCCAACAGCTTGGCAAGCTGCCTGCTGAAGACCTGAGATATCAAAACGACAATGTCGGGCCTCGAGCTGCTCCGCCTCATTCCAAAGCCATCTTCCGCTGGTGTAGTCAAACAAAGACTTTAAGCTGGATCGAGAGGAGTGAGATGCGCGTCTTGCGTGGACGTGATGCCCCTTTGCCGCCATTTTTGCGCGTAAGCCTTGCAAAGACGTCATTACAAGTGGGGTGAAGGTAGAAAGATGAGAGACCGTCAATTCTACTCCTCTCCGTTGGTAGAATGTTGGTTTGTACGAATCGAAGCTGGTGGGAGAGTGGTTGACACTAGCTGCTAAGACGTTGCTTACTAAGTGTTGAAGGGCCCCGCTTCAATCGGTGCTGTCTTGGCATAGCAGTCGCGCCGCTTGCCAATACGTACGGTGCCATTTCGTCGGAAAAAGAAATAAAAGAGATAATCAGACTGGTTGTTTCTTGTGAGTATTGTTCGGACATCGCCGAGCTGCCCTTGAATTTGAATTACTCTAGAAGTGCTCAGGACAGGTAGTGCTGGTGTCGAATTGGGTGGTAAGGTAGTCACTGCTACTGCACACCATGGCTGTCGTCGACTCCAGAGCTGCCTGACTGTGATACTCGAACGCGACG
>JUDZ01009590.1:0-29262 GCA_000812845.1 Stagonosporopsis tanaceti | reverse complement strand
ATCAGACTAGGTACGGAGACAAAACGTCGAAGGCTTTCAACTGTTTCGTGATTGATCATACGTTCCCTGTTCAGCTGAAAATCTCTGAACGTCCCAGCGAGTCAACACATATCACAACTTGTCCACAGCATCAGTTGAAATGGCCGTGGACACAATCAACACATCGCTGTCAGCGAACGACGCTCGCATCCTGAACGCACTGTTTGACCCGGAAACACTTCCATCATCTGTCGCAAAGTCAAAAGATGCATCCATCATAGACACCACACTGCCGCCGCATCCTACCATCCCCGCAACACAGCTATCCGTTCTTGAAACACAACAAAACGACATCATTCGCCGCGCATCAAGCGAATCAAGTCAGCAAACCATCAGTACAGAGATCGAGAATCTGAACAATGTCGTTGCAACTAATCCGACCTACCCGAGTCCTTTTGTCAACCGTGCAATGCTACGCAGACTGAAGCTTGAGGCAGCTCTGACAATCGGAAGCAATATTTTCTCCGCATCGAAATCAGACATTGAAGAACTATTCACAGATTTGTCACGCGCCATTCATCTTTCGTTACCCACATCTTCGCCAACGGCTGCAGTATCAGCGTATCAGGCGCGCATGCTACGGACAGCGTACTCACATCGCGCGTTCCTGTACCTGAAGGCGAGCGAGACAGGGACGGAGTTGATGGGACTGGGAAAGAGTGAGCTGGAAGAGTTGGCATCCAAAGATTTTGCGGCTGCTGCGAGGTTTGGTGATGAGGCAGCGAGAGAGATGAGTGTAAGGACAAATCCGTACGCCAAGATGTGTGGTGCTATCGTCAAGAATGCACTGAGAGAAGAGAGGAAGGGTGAGATGACGTAGATCTGGGATTCGCAGCTTGTTGCTGGATTGAGAAGGCATCCCCGCTAAGGAGCGCTAGTACCAAACACATTACATTACTTCTTGTGGCTTTGCACCGAAAGCCCTATACCACTGCCATGTCCGCTCCAAGTTCGGTGCCTCCATGCCCAATGTGCAGAAGTGAGCACTTCACTTCGAACGTCAGCCAATCAGACTGCAGTTCAGCAAGTGTTGTTCTAAGTGCCGGTAACAGCACGGACAAGAAGCCAGAGCAAAGCGCGCAGATAAGCAGTACGCGCACGAGGTTCCAGCCTGCTACACGATGCCCTCTACCAGATCATGTGCTCAACTTCAAGGCCTTGGTCGTTGATCATAACATCATCAATCGTACGGTAGGCAGATCATCTCGGTACAGCAAATGACTTCATGTTAAGCATCCTCCGATAGGTCATGCAGAAAACATTAGCAAAGATTGGTATATCCACCGACCAGGCAGAATATCCTGGAGACGCATTGTCTATGTACCAGGACGATCCAATGAAATATACAATAGTATGCGTAGACCGTATGCCAGCACCGGTACTCTCATCAGCTTACCACGTAAAGTATGCTAATGTTGCACCAGCTGCGATGTTTAATCGACCTATCAGGGGACTAGACTTGATGCGCCTTATTCGAAAGTTCGAGAATCTAAACAAGATACCACCGTGCTTCCTTATCTGTATAGATAGCTCCAGAGCCATAAGCATCGGCCGGAGTGTCACCACGGAAATGGTGATGGAATGTGGTGCCGATTTGATCCTTCCGTGGTATCGCTACATAATCCCTCTGTACGATGCATTGGCGGGGATTCAGGAAAGGCCTGCGTGGCGCGATAAACCCGTGGTTCTAGCAATGGTCAACGTCGAGGAGACTGCTACGCCCGACCAAAAGACTGACTAGCGGGCGTACATCGATCCATTCCAAGTCCCATTGTTAGCTTTTAGAAGACAACAGCAAAGCACATGATCAGTACGTGGTGCAGTGGTGCTTGAGAGTCACTCCTTTGTCAGTCGCGGTGGTGAACGCCCATTGTTTTCCAGAGGAACATAGCTTAATTGGGTCTCTTGGTCCACACATTTTGACTATTAGACAAAGAGCTTTTTGCGAGGAATGACTTTCTGGTACTATGACTCAAAATGATAGGGAGCCTCCACTCGACGGGGTGAAAAAACAAGAGTTTGATACACTACACCAACTTCGTGCTGCTTTAGCATGTGATTGAGTTCTTAAACATTAAATTGTCGAATACAATCACTGCGACGACCGATTCCATCGCGGAATAACCTCAAGACGCGTAGCGAAACACAATCAAAATCTAAACACAGACTTACTCAAATCACAATCACTAACGTGCGGCCCGCTCACCCCTTCCTTTCCGTCTCAATCCTCCGTCCCTGATCCGTTCAGCAATTGATGGCTCTGCATCCGACAGCTCTGTATCAATCACGACTTCCTTCTCCTTCTTCTCACCCATGATGTTGTTCGGGATATATTCATAGTACAGCATGTACGGGTCGAACCTGGCATTTTTATATAGGAATGGATTGTTTACCAGTGTATTGTTGCCCTCATTGTCAGACACTGCCGAAACAGCACTGTCGCTGATGAAGAACTGTTTGTCCTCTTCGTCTCCTGCACCTGTTATGGCTGCTGTGTAGTGTCCGGAATTGCAAGTCGAGCCACAGTGATAAGTTACACCGATGAGCTTGTAGCGCAATGGCGTTGGATTGCTATTGCCTGCATTTTTGATGACATGGTCTGTAAGGTCAAGAATCTCGGGGAGGGTTACAGGATTGGTATTTCGGCCTGTTCCATCTGCCGTGGAGAGGTTGATTAAGATGCGCATATATTCCGGGGCACTGACGATGCGTTTTGTACAGGTCAAGTCAATATATTCCGCCTCGCATTTCGGGCAAGTGATTCTGGTACTCTTTTCGGGATCCTTATCTCTGTATGACGCACGGATGTCTGTCATCGTACGTAGAAAGGCGGCTTCGACTGTGTCCATGCCTTTCTGTAACGGCTGGATGCGATAACCGAACTCGACTTCTTCAGAACCATTTCCAGTGTCGGCGTGGCAGTTGCTACATATCTTGTCTTCTTTCAATACTGTTTTGAAGAGCGCCTTGTACTCCGCAAGCCGGCGCTTCGAGGCAGCGTTCCTGAGCTTTGGTCAGTGATATCAGTCGCAGTTTCAATCGAAGCCACTAACCTCTTGTTGAGACTATCTTCGCATCCTTTACTAAGTATGCTCATCAAAAACTCATCAGCATCCTGCTGGGCGTGCATACTCTTTTCACGCTGCATTTTGTCATAGGATTCTCTTTCCGCTGTAGACATATTTGCGTCTCGGCTAGCTCTATGTGGGTCTGAGATATTCGAGGCCTCGTAGAAATAGTCCCCAGCATATCTATGAATTGGTAGAATTGCTGGGTTGCTATGATCTATCGAGGAATCGTCCCCACTCCAGTATGCAATAACGAAATTCTTTAGCATACAAGGTACGCAGTCGTCGTTGAGATCATCAGTAGCCTTCGCTCGAACAGGATCGGCTTCCGTGTCGCGCAACTCTTCTGAATCACCTTTATTACACGGCCAGCCTTTGCCTCTTTCGTTATGCTCCCGAATCCAATTGACGAACCTAGGTAGATGGAGTAGAGGCTGAAGAGCACCGTTGCGGTAACAGTTATTGTGAATGTTTTCTAATCCTCGAGGTCTTTGGCTGATGCGGTTTATCTTCCAAACCTTGCTAATCCTGTTAATACGGCGCCTATTCTCGCGCTGAGCTCGATTTTGACGTGGCTTGGCCATCCTCCTGAGTGCTGATGTCGTTGCGTGGTGTAGAGCAGTGAGGGAAGGAAACGCGAGATTGCGGAAGTGTGCTAGATGCTTGAGGCAGCGAGCAAGGATGACGATGGCTTAAGACTTCGTCAGAACAGAATAGTTCTGGTCTTTGATTCTTTGCTACAAGCCAGCCTTGTTTGTCTTCAATTGCCCTGCGCACAATGCTTCGTAGGCCATGCTCGAATTAGCGACAAGTTCCTTTGTCCCGCAGGAAACTTCTTAATTCATTGTAGCACATCAGTTCTTTGTAGTCATCAAAGTCTGGCCCAGATCGAACAGTGCAGTGGTTGTACGACATCTTCCTATACCTTCAGAATCTCCACCCTCGGCTCATGCACTTGGCCCCTTGCAGTCCACCGATCATGTACCTCATCATTTACAGCTGCTTCCAACCATTTTGGATAGTCCTTTGATGAACTTTCCGGTCTTTCTTTTGTTATGAGAACTATGCTCCTAAGCCTCCCAAAAGAGAAGATCTCAAGCCCTTCCCCTTTCCACCATGCATCAAAGTTTAGCTTACGCGAGGCTACTGGAGGCCGAGCATCGACTGCAACACACTCAATACAGTGGAGAATTTGAACGTGGAAGAGCTGAGCGAAGGTTGCTAGCCTGTGTTGTTCTGGGGTAGGATAGACTAGCAGGGGGCTTTGCAGTGAGGGCGCCAGAAACCGAGCGCAGAGGTTGATTGTGTCCACCTCAAAATTAATGCATATTTCGAGATGAGCTTTATGGTTCCTTCCAGTTGGGTTGTCGTATCGTGCATAGACTGGTGCCCATTTGCAGTTCATCGCTTTCGCGGACTCATAACGTGCTTCGCGACACACAGCGAAAAGTGTTGGGTATGGACGTGAGATAGCAACTGAGATTGTCTCTGCTTCTGGGTCATAATGATAAAACTCAATGTGTCGGCCAAGACGATTCTCATTCTCCTGCTCTTGTTGAAGGGCAAGACGCCAAATGGAGGCACGCAGTTCGGCAGAGAGACTGGTGAGGGACTCGAAGTGTGTTGGCATGCTCCCAGGCGTGTGAGGATGGAGAAGAGGCGAACACTAGGATTTTTTGGCACGCAAATATCAGGCCTCTAGAAGTAGTGGTAATCATCAGCACGTGACCGTGGCCGCCTGACATTTCATGTCGGCCAGCTCCGGGCACTGTTACGGGTCTCTGTACCGGAACTGGGCCGGCGGAAGTTGATAGTCGGTGTAGCTGCTGTAAAGTTATGGTAGAGTGTCGAAACGAGTGCAAGTGTGATGTTCAGCGCCGATTCATGTGTGCAGACGACGTCTGCAACATTGTTTCAAGCTGTTTCGAATCGACTAGATGGCCTGGCCTTTCCCTGTTGGAACCTATGCATATGGGCCTATGCATTCCACAATGCTTGAGGTGTCCTGGTTGTAGCACACAGGAAAGTTTGGGGAGCGAAGATGCTCAGACAGCCCCGTGAAGGCCGCGATAGTGATCTTGCTCGGCAACGTCCAAAGCTTTCGTATGAATGATGGCGTGATGTTACTACTGAGGCTTCCGTGCAGAAGGTCAGGGGCAATGGAGTGAATCGGTGTGGTTGAAGGCCGTGCAGCTCATCTCGCTTGAAGAGCTGGCCGGTGTCTTGGGCGCCGAGAGTTGGAAACAGCTTGCGACTGTTCCTCACCATTGACCTCAAGGTGCGACCCCGCCCGCGCATGTGCACCCATACAGTCCAATAAAGGTACATTCGACCACCTGTCACGCACGCGACCTGGCACCCACGATTTCCTCGCAGCACCATGTCGTCGTACCTGAACAACCTTCTCACCAATACTACGTCACGCTATACCAACCTGCGCCGACAACTGCTTTCTGACGAGAACGACGGCGATGTAGAGGAAGACTCCCACATTTCTCGTGTCCTCCGCGCGTACTATACAGAAAAGGGTCGCCCCTTTCCACAATGGCTGCCTCCCGATCCAAGAGCCCCGCAACCGCAGCCAGCGCAGCAATACGTATCCTCAGCCGGACGACAGCAAGGCCAGGGCGCGCCTGTGGGACGCGGAGGCGGATTGAGTGATCTGTGGGACAATCCGGCGCCACAACAACAAGCACAGCAGCCCCTGTCGTTGCGCCGCGGCGCAGGAGGAGGAGCAGCAGGCGGGGCGCGGCCGCTTCAGGGTCGTATGGGCAACTCCCTGACTCCAGAACCGCAGAACCAGGGCAGACCGCTACCAAGTCAAAGGGCAGGCAGCTATCAGAGCTCATTGGGAGCAGGAGGACTTGCAGGCGCCGATCCTTCTCCGCCACCGAGTGCAGGATCAGGCACGACTGCACAGGAGAGGCTGAAGCAGCGATTATGGGGGTCCGGGAGGTCGACCAGCCCAGCGCAAAGCACGTCGTCTGCGGGATCAGGGCCGCCAGCTAGGGGCTCTTATGAGCGTCCTGCACCTGGGGGTCGACCACCGTATCCAGACGAGCGCAGTTACTCGGGAAGCAGCAGTGGAGGGAGACAGCAGGCCCCGGCTGGCGACTACGACCCCTATGCATCCACTAACTATGGCAGCGCACCACCGCGCGGTCCACCGGGAGGAGGGCGTGTCGGCTTGCCGAACGGACCGCGCATGCGTTGAGCTTCTCTCGTACATATAGCACTGGCGCACTTGGAGTTGCAGGGCATTTATAGGTTTGATTGTGGCATAGTCTGCGACTCGGCAGCACGGCGTTTGGAGTCTTTCGCGAGGTGCACAGCTGCTTTACGCTGGCTACATGTAAGATCAATTTACACACTATACAAACTCGCTTCCCCCGATCATGTTCCACTCAGGGCGACTTTGCAAACGGGCGCATCTTGATGAAACGCGTTTCCCCGCGTGCGCCACACAAGCAACGTCATGGTCCGCTGACTAGCTTGAGAGCTCGCTGCTACCTGCAGCAGCAGCCACTTTCATGTGCTCTTGCCTCATGAGCTGTGTCGCACCTGAGAATACTACAACACTTCTGCAGGCCACTCTGCTGATCTCCTGAGCTGTTACACGCGCCCATATCGGCGGTTGCTGCAACCTGCTTGCCCCGCTATGGCCTCTCCGGCACCACCGAGCCCGCCCTCGCCGTCCGCCTCGTTCTATGATGTGAGCGACGATGATGAGGGCGAGTATAACACGATAAGACACACCGAGAGCGGCAAAGGGGTCAAGTTGCTGTATACTAAGAGCAAAGTGCGTTTGCTGCGTAATCACCGCGTGTGGCGTGAAGCTGATCCAACATGCGCAGGTATACGTCCACCCCTCACCCTCGGCCAAAGACAACATTCCAGGCTTCATAGCGCTCATACAGCAGAAGCCGCCCAGGAACACCAACGATGCGCGCCCTACCTCGTCCTCGTCCTCGAAGACCGTCAGCTCCTCTTCACTGCTCCTCGCCTGGATGCCCGAATCTGCCCTGGGTGATGCCTACGACACATACGTTAAGGTCGACCTTTCAGACTCGTCTGCTCCTCCTAAGACGTCATACCTCGTCCCTCCTCCCCCGACCACTTCTTCGCACACAGTCACTCCCGGCTACGCCTTCGCACTACCCGTCAGCGAGATATACTCTCTGCTAGTAAGACCGCCTAGCTTGGGATGGTGGTTTGGCAGCGTCGTGGTCAACACGCGCGCTGGTGACAGCTTTCCTGCTCTCTTCTTCCACGACAGCGAATGCCAGTCGACCATTTTGCAAAGGAAGAAGCTCGCAAAGGAAACCTTCGACCCCTTTGGCGATGGCGGTGGCATGTTCTGGGGCGGCGACGAGGTCCTTCGATGGCTGAAGCGATACGTAACAGTGGAGCGCTCCGGTGCTGACCCCAGCATATATCTCATTGATCCCACCACCGACGATAAACAGTCCTTCGGTAAAGATGCACCAGGATCAGCAAAGAAAAGCAAGGATGGCGAGGCTTCATCGCCACAGACACAGGGCAAGCGCGATGGGGGTATGGACCCAGTCACAAAAGTGTTCAAAGAGGCAAGGTGGAACATCCTCGAGAAGCTCAGTCAGGTCACAACCTTCACGAGAAAGACGGCGCAGGCCGTGGCCGACAATCCCAAAATACCTCCTCAGGTTAGGCGCCTGATCCAGAATCCAGAAGTACAGACACTGCAAGACGAGTTTGACAGCGCTCGCATATATCTTGCTAGATGGGCCATGGGTATCGCTGAGCAAAGCGAGCGAGAGCGAAATCAGCGGATATGGACAGCAAAGGATGTACTAGCAATGGAGCAAGGTGACCTGGGTGACTTTGAAATCCTCGATATGGATAAGATGACCATGGCAGATCGTAGGAAGCCCGTCACACTGGATGAGTGGAAAGGTTTCTTTGACAACACGGGCCATCTGCAGTTGACGCCCGATGAGGTCAAAGAGCGGATCTTTCACGGCGGTTTGCACGCAGACGATGGAGTACGGAAAGAGGCCTGGCTCTTCCTTCTCGGCGTCTACGATTGGGACAGCAATGAGGAAGAGCGTCGCGCGAACGTTAACAGTCGGCGCGACGAATATATCCGCCTGAAGGGTGCATGGTGGGAGCGAATGGTCGAAGGTAACCAAACCGAAGAGCAGGCCGAGTGGTGGAAGGAGCAAAAGAACCGCATAGGTATGTTCTACTACGCAGATCACGTCTACACAGGACTCGGCTAACTAGGCCCCATTCGATGGGGTTCGTTCAATAGAAAAGGATGTGCATCGTACAGACCGCACTATTCCAATTTTCGAAGGGGAGGACATTCCTCATCCTGATCCCGATTCCCCTTTCGCTGAAGTTGGCACCAATGTCCATCTGGAACAGATGAAGGACATGCTCTTGACCTACAATGAGTACAACAAAGACCTCGGCTACGTTCAGGGTATGAGCGATCTGCTCGCACCTATCTATGCAGTCATGCAGGACGATGCAATTGCGTTCTGGGGCTTTGTCGGATTCATGGAACGAATGGTAGGTTGGCACTTGTCAAGCAAAGCGCAGCACTGACGAGCTTCTAGGAGCGGAACTTCCTTCGCGATCAATCTGGCATGCGCAAGCAGCTCACGACACTCGATCACCTCGTGCAGCTTATGGACCCCAAGCTTTACCTCCATCTGCAGTCCGCTGATTCAACGAATTTCTTCTTCTTCTTCCGTATGTTGCTTGTTTGGTACAAGCGCGAGTTCGAGTGGGCAGACGTTCTGCGGCTCTGGGAATCTCTGTGGACGGATTACTATAGCAGCAACTTCCACATCTTTATTGCACTTGCGATTCTCGAAAAGCATCGAGACGTTATAATGGCACATTTGAAGCACTTTGATGAGGTGCTCAAGTACGGTAGGTTACACTTTTCTAAGTCTGCATGAGACATCATTCTGACACCACCACAGTGAACGAGCTCTCCGGCACCATGGACCTGGAGTCGACACTCGTACGGGCTGAGTCGCTTTTCCGCAGATTTCAGAGGACCGTAGAAACGGTCGATAAGAAGGGCAACTTCCCTTCTGCCCCACAAGCGAGACAAAGAAAGCAACTAGCCGCAATAGCCTCAGGGCCGGGACCGATGCCTAAACCCCATGATACGGATACGCAGGCTTCGTCATCTGGTACCGACAAGGGCAAGCAAGCAAGTACTGAAGATGGCGCAGAAACAAAGGTCATCAGTCCAGAGCTTCGTGGCTTACTGAGCAGGAAGGTGGAAGTCCTGACTAAGGAGGATGTCGTCAAGAAGGGCGGCGGAGTTGGGTCATAAGCTTCCGCGATATTTCATTCGCATCAGATTGTTTGGCATTCGCATTGGCTGCAGATATCGATGAAGTCACGGAGTTTGGGTGTTAGTCACGGGATACTGCGTTGGCAGCAGCGATGACATGGTCAGCAACAACGCATTCACACAACTTCTCTTCACAATTGAACAGCAGCAATGCCGTACTGACACCCCACATTTCTAACACAGACCTAAGAAAAGCCGTACTATTTTCCTTGCTAGCGTGTGTCTTAGAATATGTCACAGCAAGTGGGTTCCATTCACATTCACTCTGTCAACAAAACGTGTGCCTCGAAACGCCGAGCCACCTTCCCGCTTCACCTCATAAAAGCACGGTCCATGGAATACATCAAGCGTTTCCTCGACAGTCCTTCCAAACCATCGCTATACACCAGAGCTCAACCTTGGACACAGCGTTTCCAGAGGCACCACGCAGCTAGGCCTTCGCGTCTAACTCAAGGCTCGTTCTTCCCTACCGCATCTTTCAGCGCGGAAGGAGACGGTCCTCATACGAGCCACCGCCATAAGTGCAAGCGTCGCCGTTCTCGTCACAATATGTCTGGACCATGGTCGCGCGATTTGGCCAGTCTGAAGAAATCTCTTTCCTCGATCCCCGGAGATCACAAGTCGACTTTCACTTCCACATCCAATGACACAATTGATGTCTTCTGTGAGCCGGAAGTTCTGCACGTCTGGGAGACGAACAGCGACATTGACAGCATGTTGCAATTGACAAGCGTCCTGGCGAAGCTATATGAGCTGGGTGTTCGAGAATCCAAAGTTTCGGTCAAGGGCATGAAAGGCGGCATGGTCATCATTGCGGAAGAGGACAAGAGTCGAGGTCATTTCAGAAGGCTTTGTGAGCTCGTTGATCATCTCACAGGTGAAACGGGTAGTGAGCATCTTGAAGGGACGGTCCGCTCCTACGCTAATGCGAGTCTCGTTGTTGTTCGAGGATGGAATAATCAAGTCAGCAGCAGTGGCTCTAGCAACCACGACATAGAGAGGGTGGTGAAGCGTGTGAGTATTGCAATACAACGCGCACTCTCTGCCTCGAAAACGTACAAGATTGTTTGGCACCATGGCGCAGTTGTCTTGCCACTGCTGTCTTTCATCAACACTACGACACCCTCACTACGCAATGCTCTGGTGGGAATAAGCGTCACGGACTCGCTACACCTCGCGACGAGCATCAAGCCTTCTGCTGCAGGCAGGATCAACACCTTACCGGACTTTGAGCGCCTACAATCATACGCTAAGAAGCTCAGCATTCCAGTCCTCTTCCTCGACAGCAGTACGCAAAGCATCGCTAGCTCTTATCTGGCAACCTACATGTACTTTTTCGCGTACTACATTCACACCTTTCTCCCCTCGTCGTTGACACGAGCTCACCTTAACGCCGCTCAGGATGAGCTCGTTACTTTTGCTTTTCGCCTGAGAGGGGCGAGTGAGAAGCGTTATGGCGCGGAGGTTGCTGCGGCCGTGAAGAAGCATCTTGATCCTCGTAGCAAGGCTTGGGCTCGCCGATGCATCGACCCGCACAGTTATGAGAAGGAGAAGTGTCAGGCTGCGGGCAAAGAGAGCGAGATGCATCATGCCGTTCAGCTTGCAGATTCGCCCTTCGCGCCATTCAAGGCTATGTATGGTGCGAGAAGTGACGGTATCTCCGCATTTGCACGTCTTGCTGTTGGCCCAGCAAGCCCTGCGGCAGCAGCGAAAGAAGTCTTCTTTGCAGCCTCCGTCGACATCTCCTTCAATACCTCCCGTCTCCGTGCATGTCATCCCAGCCACTTCTACGTCCTGTTGCCAAAACCAGATGTGACCGAGGAAAACATCACAAACCGCATCCAAGGTCTCATGATGGGCGTTCTGGAACGCGTGCGTCAGGAGCATGGAAACCCTACCTTTAGCTCGAACGAGAAGCGAATGTGGAAAGACGTCGTCAAAGCAAGCTCCTGGGCGCTAAAGGGTTGTGAGGGGAAAATGCCAGACAAGATCGCCGAGAAGGTGAAGTTCGTGCAGACCAAGCTCACAAATGGTACGTGGGGCTACATAGTCGGCGCACCAGGCGACGACAGCAAAGCAGTTCCTGTGGGTGATGGTTCTGGGGCAGCCAGCGCAAACGCAGCGGCTCATGCAGCCTTTGCGGGCACTGGTACTGGCACCGGACTGCAAAATGCGTATGCACAAGGATACGGACAGCAGCAAATGCCAATGGCGAACGGGTACGCTGGTCATGGGCAGCAGTGTATGATGAATCTACCTGTTCCATCGCCAGCGACTTTTCATCCTCCGCCGCCTCAGGAATGTGCGCAAGGGTACCGGCAGGGCGGACAAGCGGCAGTGACTTCGACATACCAGCAAGGCAACATGAATGGACACGTAAATGGCCACGCAAATGGGTACGGACATGGTGTGCCGCCGCCACTTGGATACGGTCAAGCGCAGCAGATGCCAGGTGGGTATCCTCCAACACCCCAGGAAGGCTACGCGCAGATAAGGGGCCGGTGGTGAGAAGTGATGGGGAGCTTGCGGTGACTACTCGTGAACTTTTTGTGAAGAAGTGGTTCGCCTGGCCGGCAAAACACACTGTAGGCGCTGAAGGGTTTCCAACTTGAAACAAATGTCGCTTCTCTATACTTGACATTTCCATCCCCATGTGCGTGTCGTGATGTGTTGTGAAAAATGGAGCTGTTTCTAGGCGATGCGTTTAAATTCGGCAGCCTTGATGACGTTGCTGCCTCGGCCCATGCAATCATGAACATTTACGCGACGCGTCTACGCCCCTCCACCACCTGTCACGATGCGGTTCAAGGCACAGATACAGAATATCAACACCTTCACAAGTTCGTCTGAGTGGCCTGAACCGTCCTGTTAGCTGCTGACACGGCACAGAACTCACTGCGTCTCTGAACTCACTTGGGCCGCTTGCATGGGTCAAGCTGAGCGAAGAGCAGGTGTGCTTCACCATCATCCCTGAGCAGGGAACACAGGTGTGGGCGTGAGTTGATGTGCCCTTGTCTTGTATGCGTATGTGGCTTTTCTAACATGGCGTAGCGTTCTCTCAATTGTAAGCACATTGGCTTCTCTTCTTCGCGCTGCCACCTAACACGCCACCCAGGACGCCATCTTCGAGACTATTTCGGTGCAGTCCGCTGCCAACAATGTCATCAACCTCGAGGTACCGCTAACCTCGCTCAACCGAGCCCTGAAGTCCGCCCAAAATGCCACCTCTGCCCAGATACGCCTTACGAAGAAGGACAACATGCCTATGCTCGCCCTAACGATCGTTACCACCACCTCCTCGAATTCCTATAGCGCCTTTCCTACCGCAGGCCCGAATAATGATGATGGTTTCGATGCACCATTCGATAACGCCTATGGAGGTAATCGCGAGACAGTCGTCACACAAGAGATACCTGTACGAGTGCTTGCCCCAGATACGGTAGCCAATATACACGAGCCGCATACTCGGGAGCCAGATGTGCACATCATCCTACCACCTCTCATGCAGCTGAAGAGTATCAGCGACAGGTTCACAAAGCTGGCGCTCGCAGATACCAAGTCAGGATCAGGCACAACAGGAACAAGAACACGCCTGGAGGTCTCTGCGAACATGCACGGTTGCCTCAAGATGAGTATCAAGACCGACGCAATGAGCATTTCGTCTGTCTGGACTGACCTGAGCAATCCTGAGTTGGATCCTGCTCAAATCGCCGGAGGGGAGAATGGACTCGCTGATCATCCCAGTACACGCATGAAGCAGCTGGGTTCTGCAGATGGGCGCAGCGAAGAAGGGTGGGCAACGGTCAGGATAGACGGACGTGATTGGGGAAAGGTAATGAGTGTAGGGAGACTTGGTGGAAGAGTCATTGCTTGTGCGTATATCCCTCTTTGACGACCAGGCTGGCGTGGCTGATGGTTTACTGAACATATGCAGGCTTCTGCCACGAACACGCTCTGATCCTTTACGTCTATCTGCCTAACGACAATGGCGATGACGAGTCAGTCTTAACAGTACGAGCGCCAGAGGCAATCACTAACAATAAAGTATATACTAACATGCTTGCAGTACTATATCAGCTCGTACAGCGCGTAATGCATTCGCATACGGCCGACCGAATTTACGAATTACGAATAGATGCCATTTCATACGCTGACCCTGATAATAAGACTGCCCGGGCGATGGAATCTTTACCTTGACCATGTGCTACACCGATATCAGCAGGTTCGCCAAGAACACGCAGATGTTGATTGTATACCCTGGAAATGGGAAGATCACAAGTTCGATGAGGACATTGAGGACATCGAGATCAACTCGACGCGATCGTCGACAATGGTGATGAAGACATTCATGTAAGAGGCCTACGAGCAGTTCGAAGATGGTCTCAACGGCATGTTGAGGATGCTGCTAATCGCATACTGCCCCCGACTGCGGGTTGTAAAGTTCGTCCTGCAAGAGTGTCACAACCAAATGACGCTTGGTGGCTCAGGAGAGTCGTTCAAGGCAGCAACTTGTACGGCAGCCACTGGCCTCCCGATCTATGTAGTATCCGAGAAGTTGCTGCTGGCTTCGAATTGGAGACCTGGATGTCACAGCCTCCTCACAATGACGATCTCCATCCATAGGGCACGTCGATGCATGTATTCTGTTCCCTGCTTCATCTACCTCGTCTTAACACGATATATTACGACGATCTTATCAGACCGGACAAGCGAGAGGACGACGAGGGTGCAATCGAGTGGGACTCTTATTCGATAATGCTAAAAGATGTGTAAAAATGAGCTTGATCAGGATATCTTCGATCTCTGGTGCGAGGTAGTCCAGCACCGGGTTGTTGATCAGACAAATGCGTGCTTCTCTCTTGCTCACAGTATAGCGATCCCGTCTCCGATACCTTCACACACCTCCTCGGGAGACAAGCAGAACTCGCGGCAGATGATCGCTCAGTCGCCCTCCAACTACATCCCCAGGCGAGGATGTCGAGACCCAAGGCAGACCTCGAGGCAGGCTTCGTCACACTCGGCCGCGCAGTCGCCGTTCAGAAGCGCGTGTCTCGGTTCCTGCTGCCGAAGGTCACAATCCCATGGACAGACGAAGCGAGGACATTTGTGTTGCCGGACGGAGTGCAACGATGCACACTCGGCGAAGTGAAGGCTGATTTCAGCCTTGACGTCTGTGAGCCACAGCCTCTGGCCAAAAGCACAGCCTCAACTTCTTCGATGTACGACGAGCTTAGGAAGAATTTGTACCACGATACTACCTTTAGACGACGTGCACGGCTCATACTCTTTCAGCGGATGAAGCTGGAGATACCAGACCTCGAGCCATTCCACCACCTACTGCGTGTACCAGAAACTGCCCGGGACCTAACCACGACCTACCAGTCATGCATGAGTGGACATTCGCATGACCCATACAGCTTTCAAGCGAGCCTATGGTGCACCACTTGCTCTCGGGTACATATTCTGTCCTTGCAACCATCCGCCTACTTCAGACTGGCGCTAGCAGAGACAAAAGAGGACCTCGACGTTGAGCTTGACCAGACACTGAACCTAGAGATCTCACGCATTTGCCACTGGGCCGCTTGCTGCAATCCACAGCATACCACTCCCGAGCCTCGCCAGATCAATGCGGACCGAGAGAATTGTTCAAGGGAGTTGAAGCGTATGCTTGATGCTGAGCCTGAGGAGACATGGACATACTCGTCGCCAAAATTCCATGCAACCACAATCCAAAGTGCTACTCCAGGGGATCTTCTCATTGTCGTTACATGTCAGAATCTGAATTCGATGCAGCCAACATGTGCCACCATCACGCGTTTGATACCAGAGAGCTGGATGAGGAAGAAGGCGCCTTCGACAGTGAACAACAGCTCGCGGACTATTGTGCAACTCGCAGCGGCGCTCCCATCCGCGTTAACAGGTTGATGCTCAGTGGCACACAAACTAAAAAACGCAATCGTGTTCAGAGCAGACTTCGCCTTTTTACGAATAAGCTCCTTGCTTTTGGCCTATCGGGTTTACACCTACCCTCACTGAATCTTCTGTGGGCGCCACGACCACTGCAGAATATAACTAACTGTACCTTAACTCTAATAGCCTGATAGACAGTAGTAAATACTACATGTCTGCGGAAGCAAATTTGGAGGAGTCGTCATGAGAGTTGTAGCCAAGTTGAGGACCTGTTGTTCCCACGAACGATCGCTCAACGAAACGAGCTTCTTCGTATCCGCGGTACAACTACAAAGAAGCAGGCACTAACAAAACGGGTTTGAGCAGGATGGCGACAAATCCTGATATCAGCAATCTAACACTTCAGCTTACTTCGTGGATGGTCAAGGTCTGTCATGAAGCATGTTACAGCAGCCTCCTCGGGGTTGAAAACAGATGCTTACAATAGGTGCGATTAATGCACAGCTAGGTCAATATCAGAGGGGCGCGGGCATGAGATCAAGGATTGGGTGTTCGATGACTTTACGGTCTGGTGACACGCGTATAAGCGTCACGTTCAGATATTCCATGCTGTCTCCGCCTTCCGGTAAACCTGCATTGTGTTTAAATTCTGGGGTATCTATTTTTCTTTGCCATTTGTTCGTACTCAAGCTTTCTCGAGACTTTGACCTGCGGATCTTGTGACTTCGTGACATTCTGGCGACAGATCTTCGCACTGCTGCATACGCACCCACATCTTACTCTTGCTGATAAGAACGCTAGAAAAGCTTGTCATACCCCAAGCATTTTCGCAATCACCATTGCATCGGTCAGAATGCAGGACCGCGGAAGGAGGTGCAGAAACGGTAATCCTCAACACGGTATGCGTAGCAATGCCGTACACCTACGTCAGCAGGCATACCCCACTCATGATCCGCAAGCATCGAATCCCTCGAACGGTAAATGCTTGGTGATGATCGCGGAATCCGCAAGGCGTTGCAAAAGGAATCGCGGATGCATAACCATGTCGCGATTCAGACGTATCATCTTCAGATCCTCCACCACCAACATCATCTTACATAACTCAACCTCGATAAGCAACCCATCACCCATGGAGCAGCACGCGCATCAAGGGTACGTTCCCACACGTCTTGGCAATACGATTCGTGCCTCGTATATTATTGCATCACATACAAGCTCGTGTTGCTCACGCCCCGATGACATGGGAGGCGCGGACATCGTATCAGCGCCATAGCACCAATAGTACATGGGTACATGGATCAGCAGCCCTGGAACTTGTGCAAAACACCGAGGCTCCGTGGGACGCATCATAGATGCTGAGATCAACGGGCGAGCCGTTCACGGTCGCAGCTCGAGAGACAAGGGTGATGAGGATATGACGGGCATACGTCATGCTGATACGCGCAGAGGAGGTTGGCCAACCTCCTCCGGAGCGACTGCGGATCACGTATTCAGTTGTGAAACTGAGCCCCACGGGGCAAGCGTGACGTTGAAGGATCAACAAGCCCGAGAAGCTCCATCGAGATGTTAACGTCAAGTTGTGTCTGCAGGTTGCAGGCTGACATGAGTGATAGCGCATAAGCTTCGTGTGAGCTTTGCAAGCATTGAGGTCAGAGCTCCAGCAGCTTGGAGTTTCTGTGACAAAGACAACTCAGCGCACGACCGTCCACCTGATTCCATCACGGCATCGCAGGCTTCAATGATTGAAGCTGCCCAGCCCGCAAATCCATGCCCCAATTCCCGTGCCAAACCCACAAGTCGAAAGGCAGCTTGCAGCTAATCATGCATCTCACCAACCACCAACCGCAGCTACCCCACGATGCAAGATGCATCAAGCGTACGCGCTACTGCATGCACATCTCCAAGCCTTACATACAGCCATTGACCAATCACATGCTCACTTTCTTGCTATCTCTTCGCGTTGTCTGGACCTGCACTTCGCTAATTCAAAGCTTCACGGCTGGGTAACTGGCGCGACGCCACAGAGCTGCTGCTGCGATAGATAGCATTTCGGCGCGCATTGCGTTATTGCGCAGCAACAGCCCGCCGACTAAAGCGTTGAGCCAGCAGCCCGCGACATGCAGTCAAGAAGTGGAAGATGGGGGAAGCACAGGATTGGTCGTGAAGCAGGTGGCACGCTGATCTACCCCGCTTGGAGGCGTCACACAGCTCCAACACCGCTGCAAAACCTAGCTTCTGCACACGGCAATCTGTGACGACTTGGAGCTGCGTGTGTCAGCTACCAACCACCGCTCGCGGGATGAGGTCGACAGTTGGCTGGCTTCGACACCGTAGCTCAAGGCGCACTTTGCGACGCCTTGTGGCATTTGAGGAGGTCCTTGGCTCGCTATCAACCGGGCGTCAATTTGTCAAGGAGTTAATGGTTGACGGACCGTAGGGCTGATTAGGACCAGGGAATATTGCGAGGCTTGCAGAACGGCAGAAAAGCGGCACCTAGTGAACTGACACCCGTGAATTCGCCCGACGCAAGATACTAGCGTTACCGCTGAATGAAAGGATTTTGAAATGCACCAGGCCTGTTGAGATAGCTGCGTGTGAAAGATTCAGAAAGATTCAGAGCTGGAGAAATAACGAATCGAGCACAATCAAAGGAGCAGAGAAAAAGACTAGTTATGATCGGCCGGGCAAGAGGTAATAGACATCACACGTATCACAAAAGAGCACAGGCAAGATATGAATTTCAATCGGTATCAATTACTACAAAGAAATATGCTCCTTGGTATACAGAGAGTAATTAAGAAACGGCGACTGATTATTAACCTCAGTAAAGAGGTGGGCTCATCACACCCATGGCCGGTACATATAAACCACCCACATAAGCCGTTAATCTTTCTCATATGCAACCATGCACCGTAATTTACATTTACTCGTCATCCTCCTCCTCAGCAGCGCGAGCGGCAAGGACGTAACGCTGGGTTCCGTTCTTGTCGGTTCCGTGCTCGAGAGACAGCTTGCTGAGGGCAGCAATCATGTTCTCGATGTGAGGGTTCTTCCTGTGGCGGTCCTTGCGGCCGAGCTGGTCGAGCCACGTGATACGGTTGAGCAGGTAGTAGACAATGGCGATGATGATCGTGACACCAATGGAGTAAGCCCAGATGAGGACAACGGTGACAATGTCGACCCAGCCACGCTCCTGGAACTTGGAGTTGTTGGTAGGGGGGTTGGTCTGGTAGTCCTCGCCGGACATCCAGCCGAAGAGGGCGAAGATGGTGGCAAGGGCGTCAACACCAAGAATGGCAATGATCAACTGGAACGAGGGGAATGTCTTGCCACCACGGGTGACGAAGATAAGCCAGTTCTCAGTAAGGGCAACCTCGAGGAAGAGGATGGGCTGGATGGCACCGAAGTTGACAATGATACCACCGTTGGGCAGGAAGAGAGTGCCACGGATGATCCAGGTGCCGAGAGCGAGGAGAAGACCGAGGATGACGGAGATGAACCAGATCTTGGGCAACTGCCACTCGACGGGACGCTGCTCAGAGTGAGCGTTGTCGTAGGCAACGGCGACGGTAGCCAAATCAGCGAAGAGGGCAAGGAAGACGATAAGCTCGGCACGGATGGTCTCGTTGAGAATGATCATCGTGGTGACGAGGTAGACCTCCAAGTGCAAGCAGAGAGCGATACGGTACTGGATGTAGGCCTTCATACGCTGGAAAATCTGGCGGGCAGTCTTGATAGCGAGGACGATGGTGGACAGACCAGGGGCGAGGAAGACGATATCGGCGGCGGCCTGAGCAGCCTCGGTGGAACCCTCGACGGCAATACCGCAGTCAGACTTCTTAAGGGAAGGAGCATCGTTGACACCGTCACCAGTCATGGCGGTCAAGTGACCACGCTGCTGGAGCATTTCGACGACCTGGTACTTGTGCTCGGGGAAGACTTCGGCGAAACCGTCAGCGCGCTCGACGAGATCGTGCTGAGTGGTACCAGTAAGACCACCGTGGATGAGCTTGGTAGAGTTGTAGACCTTGGTTCCGAGAGCAAGCATCTTGCAGGTCTCCTTGGCGATGGCGATGGCGTCACCAGTCAACATCTTGACGGGAACACCGAGCTGCTGAGCCTCAATGATGGTCTGGGCGGTATCCTCACGAGGGGGGTCGAACATGGACAAGAGACCGAGAAGGATCCAGTCACCGTCGTTCTTCTGGTAAGCGACACCAAGGGAACGGAAACCACGGCGGGCAAGCTCGGAAGCCTTCTCCTTGTAGAGGTTGGCAGTGATCTCATCGCAGTTGGCAAGGTTAACAATGGCCTTGGGGGCACCCTTGGCGCAGACGTACTTGTCACCACCCATGTGGCAGACGGCAGTGATACGCTTGGAGACGGGGTCGAAGGGGGTGAACTTCTCAGTCCTCCAGCCCATGTTGAGGATCTCACGGGCCTTGGGGTAGCGGCGGATGGTCAGGATGGTAACCTTGTCAATGGGGTCGAGAGACTTGAGGTTGTGAGAAGAGGCGAGAGCGGCGACAGCCATCATCCAGTTGACATCCTGGCCCTCAGCGACGTAAGGCTCACGAAGAGACAGCTGGTTAGCGGTGAGGGTACCGGTCTTGTCAGAGCAGAGAACGTCGACACCAGCGAGGGACTCGATGGCGGTGAGCTTCTGAACGATAGCCTTCTGCTCGGCGAGGTAGGCAGCACCGACAGCGAGGGTGGTGGTGGTGACAACGGGAAGACCAACGGGGACACCGACGATGAACATGATCAGGGCGTAGTGAAGGAGAGTGACAGACTTGTCGGTACCCTCACGAGCGACGGAGATGGGGATGTGACGGAAGAAACCACCGATCCAGGCCAAGAGGATGAAGAACATGACCAAGACGAGAAGCGCTGTACCGATGGAGTTCATGATAGCCTTGAAGTGACCCTGGTCCTGAGCGCCCTGGACGAGCGAAGCGGTGCGACCGACGAAAGAGTGCTTAGCAGTGGCGATGACAATACCGTAAGCCTTGCCGCGCTTGCAACCAGTGGTGTAGTAAGCGACCTCGCCCATGTACTTGTCGACAGCGAGAGATTCACCGGTAATAGCAGACTGATCGCAGGCAACGAGAGAAACACCCTGAGTGATGGGGTTCTCCTCATCGAACTTCTCCTCGTCAAGCTCGTCCTCCTTCTCGTCTGGGTCGCCGTCGTGGAACTTGTCCTCAGCCTTAAGCTTCAGGTAAAGCTCAAAGTCCTCGGGCTTGTCGTAGTCGCAGATGAGACGAACGTCACCGGGAACGGTAGAACCCTCCTCGACGACAACGATGTCACCGGGAACGAGCTCACGGGCAAGAATGGTCTGTTGCTGGTTGTCACGGACGACAATCGCCTTCATGGCGATGTCACCCTTGAGGGAGGCGACGACATCGGCGGCCTGCTTTTCCTGGTACCAACCGACGACAGCGTTAAGAAGAAGAATACCGCAGATGACACCGAAATCGATCCAATCCTGAAGACCGGCAGCGAGAAGGGCAGCAAGTTCCATGACTACATTGCGTTAGTGGTGCACGGTCGTTAGATTTGTGCAGGAATGCATACCGTAGAGAATAGGACCGGTGAAGTAACCCAAGAACTGCTTCAGCAGGTTGGTCTTCTCCGAAGAGATTTCGTTGAAGCCATAGCGCTTGCGACGGTTGTCGGCCTCGCTGGTGGAAAGACCAGTGCGGAGCTCAGTGTTGACGACTATACCGTGAGTTAGTAAATGATGTTTGAATAGTTTGAATAAATTGAATAATATGCACAAAAACGGGATGCATGCTAGGGTGTTGCTGGGGGAGCCGCTGGTGCGACAATCAATAAGTTCGCACGTGATCGGCGCCCCACTGCGGCTGCAGCAAGCTCCAAGCTCAAGCCTGGGAGCTCCCAACATGTAGCTTGCAGTGCGCCACCAAAATATTGGTGTGATGGTCGCCAGCAACGAAGAATTGTTGCAATTGATCGTGCGGTACCAGGGTAGATGCAATTGTTGGGTCAGGGTTCGAACCAGAATGAGAAATACGTACAGTCATCGGGAACCTCAGCAGCGAGGTCGGCACCGCCCTGGGCAGCGCCGCCGCCGGATTGCCACCACTTCTTCTTCTTGGGTGCCTCCTCCTGTTGGTGACCGGCGGACCTGGGGTCGCGGTAGAAGAGGATGTACTTCTGCAGAGCAGTGTACTCGTCCATGCCCTCGAACTCGGTCATGGAGACGATGGACTTTTGGCGCTCAGCAGCGCTGCTGGCGCGCCCGCGCTCGACATCTTCGCCGGGTGCCATGGTGATTAAGATAAGCTCAGTAGTATGTCGGTGGTCGGATTATTAGTGGGTGTAGTAAATTGTCAAGCACAGAGAAGGCTCCCAGCGACCGGAGGTAGGAGGTCGTCGGGTTGTCGAGGTCGGGCAAGCTCAGCAGTCGGTAAGAGCGTGCGAGTCCTTCTCTGTGAAGAAAGAGCGAGGGAGGAGGGCAGCAGCGGGTTATATCTAAAAGCCCGCTCAGGGAAAAATCTGCTGGCTGGATCCGTGTCTGCCGATGGCTGGTGATTGGTTTCCTCGATAGCAGTCCAAGGTTGAGAGGGCACGTACCAACGCGCCGCTCACAACAAACCGAAAGAGCTACAATAAATCGCGCACACGCTATGTCATTTGCGGCCCGTGCGCTGCGATTGGCGGCCTTTCCCCGTTGCAGCGAGCGCCTGTCCGCGTCGGCCGCTGGCTGCACGGAGCGCCTGGCAGGACTCGGGCACATCCTGGGTGCGGCGAGCGCAGCGGTGTCTACGCGCGCCAGCTCGCCACCTGACGCGCTGCCTGCGTGCAAAGCCCACGGCACCGCGCAGCCTCGCTGCCCTGGTGTTCGCGGCGGTTCAGTCCCAGAAGACGCGCTAGAGCACCCACCCTCGCCTCGCCGTCTGGGTCCCAGGAGCATAGCGCGACGCTGAGCGGCAGGAGAAATTAAGCGTGTGGGATAGCACGAGACTGTGTGCAACGCCAGCAGGGATGTTGCTTAATGACGTTGGCAGCAAGCAGCCACTCCTCCACCAGCGCTGCCTCTGCTGCACGACGCCTGGAGCAGTAAGGCGCACACGCCCGGCATCAGCCTCCAGCGCCTGACCCCCATGCACCAAGCTTCTGCAGCCAAGAACGCAAGCTTTGGGTGCAGGGCTCGACGCGCTGCAGAGCAGAGGCTGGTGCGGTGCCGCCCCCAGGCGCGTCTGGCTGCGGTGTGGCTGCTGGCCTGCTGGCTGTTGGCTGTTGGCTGCTGGCTGCTCCGGCTGATGCTCGCGACCTGCCCCCCGGCGAGGCATTTTCGACGCTCCGTGTGCTGGCTCGCACGAGAAAGCGATGCCGCAGAGCCTCAACGATGTTCCCCACGCCGTGAGCGTTTTTCAGCATTTTTGCTTCTAGTGCGCTCGCGGCCCCGTTTCTTGCTTCCCTGCGTGCGCTGGATGCCGGTCCCTGTTCCTGTTGGGGCCACGCAGCCAACGAGCGCTGCCCCCCGAGCCTTCTCCAGACCCATCAGATGGTGCAGCGCAGCGATCAGGCACGCCCAGAGGAGCAGCTGTTTGCATCGCAGGCCTGCTGCGTCCGCCCCCGCGCCGGCTGCCTCTGAAGCACCGAGACTGCCCGGGGCCGCAGGCGACGGCCAGCCAGCTCACCTGGGCACTCGCAGGGCCTGCTGATTAGACGTCCCAAGGTCGGCCGAATCAGCGACGCCAGAATGCCGAGTTGCCTAGGGCAACAGCGCTCCCAATTACAGAGAATATTATTGTAATACGACAGTGCACCCAGATCTGTCGCAAGCGCGCGCCGCTGCAATGAACACTGGAGACTCATTAAACGCAGGGCCTCCCCGTTTGGATACTGTTGCGCTGGCATCCTCGCCGTGTGCGGCCAGTCTGGCTGGTCAAGATCGCATTCCAAGGAAGGCATCCCCGATGCGGCAATCGCCATCGCGACCATCGTGGCCATGGTCACTGCGCACGTGACCGAGCAATAAGTGGGCCTACCAGGTGCGACTGCCGATGCTTCACCGGCCTGCTGGTTTGAGCAGGCTCACCGCCGTATCTTACTCGGGAATAATGATTGCGATTGCGTACTGTATTGGGGAAATCCGACTGGCTTGACGTCTGCCTCGGTCAACTTCCCTCGTGCTGTCACCGATGCCTGAATCGCTCACTTTTCCCGGTGTCGGACCGTAAAAGGTTGCTACCGCACCATGGCCATATCCTGCCTCAGGCGCCGCCTCCCGCAACCCGGGGCCTTAAGTTTCGTCGACTATTGTTTCGCTGGATGGGTTTTCGCGACATGTTTCACCTACAACATTCTCACAATCCAAGTCTTTCCTGGTCACAACGCCAATATCTCTAGACGAACAAGCCTTGAATTATTTTGTGCCTGCATAGCGACCAGGTGGAGCGCCTAAAAGCAGCATTTGGGATCCAAGTCCGAGTGCTTCGGATATTGGTCTGTACCCACTGTAGACCACTGCTAACCGTGCCGCTCGATCCAGTTTCTCCTCAGTTTCTCCGCGACTTGACGTAGGATATGCTCACCCGCCTCTTCTCCGGATCAAGACTGAGCCTGCAGGACAAACGTACACAAAGCTTTGTGTGTCTTGCCGTGGACCCTGACAGGCTTCAGACACCGTTTGATCCCACAATCCTTGGACGACGAAAACTATCCCAACCACCACAATAATCTTGTCTCACAAGCAAATAGGCCGAGAATCGAGCCTGTACTTGTGTTTGCCTGCAACCTCCGATGTTTCGCCCCCAACCTCTCGCGTAATCAACCCCAGATGTAAGAACCAACCTCATCTGAAACAGTACGAACCAAACTCTGATGACGCCCTCGTCTCGGGCTTCCCTTTGGGAACATCCATCAGCAGCAACACCAACATGCTCAACAGTTCCGAGTAATACTGCAACCTTGGTGATGAGTAGAGTGTCTCATGCGAGCCGTACGTTGTGCGACCGACAAGAACGTCCAGACGTCGTTGCAGCTCATTTAGCCAACTGAGCCAACCGTGGATCTAGACCAAGACAACAAGCATTCTCCATCGCTACCTGAGGCATGCTGCTACACTGTCGCAGCCAAGCGCCAATCTCTGCGCTTGTCGTACATGTTGTATCTCATCGTCGCTCCAACATGAACCCGTGAGCACTCGGGCATTGAGAAATGTGGTGATCATACTTGGCGCCGAGATGGGCTCCACCCCCGTCCTCCAGAATCGCGCGACAAGATCGACATGTCCGTTTCCAAAAGGGCCGGGTCCCACTTCGAATGTTCTCTGCTGCATCGCAGTGTGGCAGAACGACCGCGTTGCCAGAATGAGGCTGGAAATCCTGGCCTCTCCTGCAGGTCGGCGTCGAATTTTCACCTCACTGCATGGTAAGCGCGAACGCATCAAGCGGCTCTGCTTCGTTCCGCGGTTGGACCCGCTTGGGTGGATTTCGCGCAATCAGCTGTGCATGATATCGCACTAGCCTCGCCCCGGCCGTGCTACGCGCCTCTCATTGGTGGCCCTGTCTAATATTCGCCACGTAATGGAGAACACTTCTCGAGATTGTGATGTTGCCCACGCAGCCCTGCACATCGGACACTGAGCATTGCAACATCTCTCGTGCAAGTCTGCAACGTTGACTGCAATGTCGTCTTCATCGCCACCAATGTCTCCCTCGCGACCCTGCCCAGACATTCTATAACACAATGTGCCGCTGTCTAACTGTCATAAGCAATCCATCCTGCTCGCCAAGCACTTTCACGGACACAGGCCTCAAAGCAGACGATTGCCTTGCACGAAGCACGAAGCACGAAGCACCTGCTCTTCTAGTCGCTCAATGTTTTGTCCGTCCGTCAGGTAAGGAGGATTCTGCGTGTCCCCGCCATACGCTACACGAAGTACGATGGCTCCCCGCTACTGCCCAGACGTTGTTGTGCGCCCCTACTGAACCTGCAGTAACGCGCCAAGCTATTCCGCCCAGCGATGTTATCCGGGCTTGGGGAATGCGTCTTTTTTGTGTTCAGCTTGGCGAATGTTCCGGCCGTGAGAAGACTCCGTGTCTGCACGAAGCGCCCAGCAAGCCAGATTGTGCGTCTGGTGTGCTCGAGATTGAATTCAACGAATATGAGCCGGGGTGGGATTTTGGGGCCCCACACTCACCGCCAGGATTACCTATGGAAAACACCAAATGTGCAGCTAGAAATGCCTTTCAGCCGGCGCCGAAACGGAACATTGATAGTTCGTTTCGCTACCTGCTTCTCCCGGCTGACCATGTGAACCGGTCTTGCTGCGAACGACTCGTCGGCCAAATTTGAGTTCAGTATCCAGCAGCACGCCCACACTCTGTCAAGGTTTCGACTTTTTGCTTCTTTCTTCGCATTCGATATCTGTCAGTATTCAACCACAACAAGCAAATACATACCGTCGATCACGCAACAACTGTTGCGCGCCGCTCCCGTAATGCACCACATCGTGCACAGATATCGATCGACAACATGAGCGACTCGCGAAAGTTCAAATGTAATTGCAGTCGTCAGCGTTACTCCTTTGCCACGGCAAGTTACTTTTGGCAACAATCACAGTCACGATTCACAGTTTGGTTATTTTCAGTCGTTTCCATGTGTCAAAAGCCGGGCTTTCATATCGCTAGAACCCACACCCACAAAACCAGCATTGACTGCTACTCACCGTATCGAGATTTTATGCGTACGCCGCATACCATAAAGCATGTAACGCAGGTACCGCAGACAGCCCCCAGATAGCCTCGGGCGAGGTGCTGTACTATTGCGACGTCCAGACTCTTACACGCAAAGATTAGCGGTAATGAGGAATCGGCTCGCGTCTAACGCGCCGCACAGAGCTATATGGAGCCGGAGGATCCTCTCAATACGATTTGAGGCGAGCAGCGGCGAGCAGTAAGCCAGGGCAACTGCACTTACCGGCAGCAACCCGTGATTACGATTTCCTCTGCCGGCCTGTTTTAATTCAGCCCATATACAATTTCACGTCGCGTACAAGCATGCATGCCAGGGTGCAGGTGGCATTGAGATTGGTGGGTTTTATTGGACGACCGTGCTGAGCGGGTCGTGTGCGATTCAGCAATTACGCAACTTCGTGGACGTGCCCCTTTCGGCAGGCGCAACGTACCGGTAGTCAATTACAACTGTCCATGCGGCTTTTAGACGACGACCACGGTGTATGCGTGAGTATCTGGAGATGTGTGCATGATGGGCAATTGCGGGTCGAGGGTTTACGCTGTGGGCGAGACTGGAGGTATTTGTGCGCCTCCGAGAAGCGCCTGCTGGAAGGCAGAGATATTTCCAGGTGCGCATTCTGACGGCGATACTGGTTCAACACAGTATTCATTCTAGAGCAAAGGATCGCAAGCGCGGTTCCAACATGAGAATAAAACATGTTTTCTACAGCAACCTGCTTGGTGTGCTGCACGTAGAGCTCGCCCTAGCTCTCTCCAGGCCAACATCTACATCATAAATCTGGCACGGCGAAGCCGTCAGAACAATGGACAGGAAGATGATTATGCGTGTATTTCTTACAGTGGGAATGTCACCACCAAAGTGCAAGCAACAAAAAGATCAAGATGAAGCGAAGAGAGTCGAAAGGCGAGGCAGTTAAATCCCTCAGCTCGCCAACTACAACCTTCTTAATCCGCAGTGAGATAACGCATTTACACTCCTCACTCACAGAGGCAATTTAAGCTCGTTCTCCGCCTTCGACGCATCTTATTCCAGTCCGGCAGGAGCTTCCATGCGCGACTCAACACCGACACATTGGAAGTAGCGAGAGTGCACTTGAGTGATCGTGAATCGTACACAGAAGAATAGTAACGTGATGGACATGCCGTTGGACGTCTCATGCCAGATGTTGGAGCTGGAGAGCGCTCGCTATTGAGATAGAGTTACTCTGGGCGAAGGACCTGTTATCCTGTTTGGCTTTCTTGAAGAGTGAGACCATCGAGGCGCAGCTTGCTGCGGCCAGCTCCAACGAAGTGTGTCCGTCGCTCTTTCATGCAATGTCGAAGACAAATATGGCACTGCAAACGTTGTCACAACGCTGATGCAAGGGCATATAAAATCTTGCCGGATACCCAGCCGTACAAAGATGGTGATGCATTGCAAGGTCGAGTTGGCAAGAAGCTCTCGCTCTCGATTGACAATGCAACACTACATCCAAGAACGAAGGGCTCCGCATTCACCTAACCCCTCTGATACCTAAAGCTGTTCCTACCACTAGCAATGTAGAGTATACATATTGCCTGGTGCGACATACGGCTCATTCAGTATTGGCTGACAACACTTACCGCTGCGCTTTGCCATCTCCAAGAGATCTAACCTGCTCAGCGTTGGTGGATAGGCCAGCGGACCTTCTCAGACATGTAGACGGTGCCACTATATTTCGAGTCAGAAGTCTTCGTTTTCAGAACAGCAACAGTACAGAGACAGCGCCAGACAGAACATAGAAGCGTTTCCCGCGAATTTGAGTGGTGAGACATGCCAACGTGCAGACGTAAAGATGATATCGGAAAGATCTGGCGCTGTGGTTAATCATTCGTATATGCTCGCTTATAGCGAAGACATATTTTGGCTTGCCTCTACCTTTCCAATCTCGAAGCAGGTGAAGTTGGTGTTATTGATTCGACCAGTCCCACAATGACGATCGGGACTTTCGGTGATATATGTTGAGGTCAATCGCAAGTCGCGAGAGACCAAGACATGAAAAGGCTCAAAACAGGTTTGGTCGAAGAATAGCAGACACATAGCTATTTGCACGTCGATTTTGACTTGCTATTCGCATAACTGCCAGGACTTGTTGTCATTCATGGACACAGTCAAAGGATGTGGACAGGCCAGGACATCGAATTGCTTGAGGTCATTTCGAAAGAGAAAGGGACGACCCGTAGACGGCATGGAGCGTCCATCAACAACTCTTCAGGTAGAAGCTGTCGGTGATAGAAGATGCGAGGAAGAAGATAGAAACCAACCGAAAAATCTCAGGGCATATGCTGAGACTACCTAGACTTGCACTCTCACAACAACGACCATGGCTTTTATTGATTTCAGATGTGAATCGTAAGAGACGGACCAGAGCATTGCGCTGCTCTGGAGACTTTTGGAGAAACAGGGAAGCAGGACATCGAGACGTTCATTCTAGTGTTCAAGAGGAAGGCAGAAACAGATAGAGTTGTTGTCAGAGTTTCCTGGCACCCACCAACAGTGGCAGATATAGGAAGTATCATGGAACACGGACACTCATCCGAGGATATGTGTCCATTGAACAACATCTGATGTTCTTCCGACGTTTATGTAGTTTTGGACGAAGAGTCTGTGGAGAAAGGAACAAAATTCTTGGACAGGATTGACTCCCGCACATGAAGAGTGAAAATTGTCATCGTGTGCATGGTGGATGTTCTCAAATCAGCACAACAAGCTAGATTCGTGCCTTTGAATGAAACAGCCTATACCTATGGTGGCCATATACTCTCTCATACAGACAGCGAAAGGCGCATACTTTATCGGCGAAGTTTAAAGCACAGAGCTTGTGTTTTCTTTGCATGGTTTTTGGGTAAAAAGGTAAGGTGCAGATGAAACAGACAATCACTGACCAAGTACACGGCGATCAACTCAATGTAAAGCTAACAACGGTAGCAGCTTGGAGTTCCACCTGTCCCGTTGCAAACAGTGCTCCAGTTCTGGTCGTACGCTCCTGATCCCCGAAAATCGACGTTGGTCGCTTTAGCGAGCTTTCGTTCCACACCTCCGCCAACGCAAAAACACAGCTATCACAACCACCACGTCCTCCACGACAACGACGACGGAAGCAAAATGCATCGGCCGGGAATCGAACCCGGGGCT
>JUDZ01009589.1:0-29219 GCA_000812845.1 Stagonosporopsis tanaceti | reverse complement strand
GGTCGCGAGCGTAGACGCGGATACGTGCCGTATTCGAGCTCGTATTTGTGTACGACTGTGTACGGGAAACGCGAGCGAGGGGGGGTTGGCAAGGGCTGTGGTGAGAAGAGTGTTTGTTTGGGTGGGATGGGTGAGCGATGGGTTACGAGGGGGATGGGGAATGCTGGAGTGGAATTTCTTGGGGGATTGATTTGGTTGTGCAGGGCTGCTAGGCCCATATAGCGTATACGAGGGGCACGTGGTAATGTGATAGGTGTGTTTCCGCGCTCGCCCTACAGAAGTTTCCCATTCTGCCTGGAAAGATATTGTTAAGACTTGCTTAACTCGTAGATGGTGGCCCCTGACGTGATCTGAGGAGGGTTTCAACATGACTTGCTTGTGTTACCTATAGGGACAAATTGGATGATCAAAAACACATTGTCACTATCTGCCCAAAGACGGACAATCTCCGTTGGGATACACAGCTCTTCCAGTCTCAGTTGAATGCCGCAGCTCCGCACCATCGAGCTCCTGCGGATCCACCTGAGCGCTGCCTTCGCTTCTCCGTTTCCCCGCCGCCCACACTTCTTCTTTGCCAGGTCCTGGTCCTGATCCGCAATCTCGGGTATGACGTGTTGTGGCTCAACTGCCTGGGTCGATTTCCGCCGCCTCTTCAGCCAGAGTAGCACGCTAGCTACAATGACAATCAGGGCAGCAAGCGCGATTCCGCCTCCTATACCAGCTTTGGCTCCCGTGCTGAGACCAGGCGACCGAGGGTCAATTCACGGGATAAGACCTCCTGTAGAAGATGGCAATTCGATTTTGTATCTCTTCGCGAGAGAGGTCACATATTCTGACGGGAATGACTTGAGGTCCTCTTCTTGCCAGGCGATGACAGCTGGGTCAGCGAATGCTAAGCCTGTGGTGAGCACTGTGGTGCTTGAGACTGTCCAGGTCGAGAAGGTGGCAGCTGAATACACCCATGACGACGAAGTAAGCTCGTAGGACAGAGTTTCCGGGGCACCGCTTGAGCGCGAGGTGGTGAGAAGGACGACTGCCTCCACGGAGGTGGAAAAGGTGTCAATACATGCGCGATAGAACTCAGATCCAAATGTCATACCACTGTTGCACAAATGTCAACCAATCGTGCTGCAGCGTGAGTGGGTGACGAATCTTCTACAACAGCTAGCTTGCCAGATTGTACGATACCCTGTCGACGCGTTCAGGTGCCAGGCAGTAACTTCGGCGACAGTCTGACCAAACGGACATATTCCCGGGCTGTAGGTCGGCAAGGCGTTGTATTTCTGACACGATCGATACGAAGGGTCGGTAGCCGTTCCATTGAGCGCCATACTGAGGATTGTATGATTGAACACAATGTTTTGTCGCGGGGGCAATGGTGTGGCCGTTGTGACAGTGTCTTCGATAGTCTGCGTTGTGGGAATCTGATCTACAGAGATGACAGCAATATCTTCTGTTGTAGACACAGGGCCGTATTGGATCGGCGAGCGCGTAGCTGTTGCGACAGGGTCGTGTTGGGCAGGTGAGAGTGTAGTTGTTATATAGACTTTAGCGAATGGGTAGACTGTAGTGACTACCTGGCCACCAGCAAGAGCCCATCTGTCGATGCAAGCTACAGAAGGCGTGTAAATCGTCGTGAGATCTGCCACATTCAGGAACGAGAGTTGAAAGTCATTCACGGCTGACGCGGAGAACATGGTGCTGTGAGAGTAATTGCTGGCATCGAATGAGTACGCCGAGCCACCCAACTTGAGGGTTTCCGGTACGATCGACATGATGAGATACAATATTGTGCTTTCCCAGTTCAAGTGCCACGTTCAGGGAAAGGTCAGGTGAAGTTTGAGGTACGAAGGGAATGAATTGAGCTCATAGAAATAGCTTGAGATAATACCTGACAAGGCTGAAGATATGATATCTCCAGCTCATTGTGCATCCCGCATGTGTGGCTACTCTAGCTGTACAGAGCCAATGAAAAGTCTGCATGGTGTTTACTGCGATACTGCTGTTCGTGCCCTCACTTGATGTATACAGTCTTGTGCTGACTGCAGGCGCCTGAGGGCTCGATCGGTCAAGAGTCGCTCGAAGAGCGAATGGATATCTGTTGCGGCTGAAAGTAGTGGCATGTGACACTTGAGGTTGAACAATTGGCGTGAGGGGCAGACATTATCTTTCTGGGCCGAAAATTACTCAAGTAGGAACTGAGGTGGGATTACAGCAAAAAGTACTGATGAGACGTTTGCCTAAAGCCAGCCGTAGTAGCAAGTGCTACCCACATACCCGACTGAAGGCTACCACGTCACGAAGGAAGGCACGTAGGACACTTGACCATATGAATGAACGCATTCGAACGCGCTCCAGTCCTTGCGTAACTGTACATCCTTAACAGTGAGCTTCGACATCGCTCTCAAGGTCGCTTGAGTGCATCAGTAGTCGTAAAGAGCGACTTGATGTCTGTCCGCGTCGGAGTCTCCTCCGACTCTCCGGACAAGCACACACCAAACTCAATCGAGCGCACATCGTCACGCCACAAGCTTTCCATGACATCGTCCAAGGAATTGGCGCCGCGCTTGGTCAACTCCAAAACCCTGAATTTCGTACAATCATGATGCGACTGAAACGCCATGCAATTGTCTTTGTGATGGGGATCTGCATATGGGCAATTTGGATGGTGGTCTCATTGTGATGTCAGGGATCGTCGGGGGCCGCGTGGAGCACTGCAAACCACAGCACAAAGACTGATTTGCGAAAGGGGGGTATGATGTATGATCATTATGTACTGAGGGAAAGGAAATGCATTGAAAACATTTTAGCTCATCGTGGTATCTCGTGGTGTAGCCCATTGTGTCTTGGAAACCCCGAACGCCAGCGCCGTCGCAATGAGTGCGCCTATACAGTATAAGATAACGATACAAAGAAGATATTCATACAGTTTAAGCCTTCCATCTGGCCTCAGTCCAGTCGTTGTACTCTTTTTCGAGATCACGCTGGACCCAGGGGATGGTAATGGCTGCCCAGACACCGGCCCAGAGGAAGGGAAGGATCCAACCAACCTGACAAAATTAGCATTTGATAACACATGGAATGATGCGGTACTTACAACGTAAGCAGCGTCACGCTGAATAGTGAAGACGATGGCAGTAGTCACGGTGGCGCAAACGATCGCACCAACGGCCCAGAACAGTGTCTGGCGGTGCAGCATCTCGCGGAAAGCCTTGCTAGCCTGGTAGCGGAGGTTGAGTCTCTGTCTGAACTCGGTGCCTCCAGACCCGTCTACAGCGCAAATGTCTTCGATGTATGCGTAGACACCGGGTCGCAGGGCGGCGCCCTTGGGCAGTGAAGAGATACGGCAAGGAGCGGGGACACCACGTAGTCGGAGGATGTCGAGGAATAGCAGCTGGAAGCCAATGGCGAACAGCATGGTGGGTGCTGGCATGGCGAGAACGCGGATTGGAGGGTCGTGGGGACATGTTCCGGCGATGAGTTCGATCATGATAAAGAACCACGCGAAGGACAGATTCCAGTGGAACCAATCGAGCTATCATGGGTCAGGCCTCATATTCACAGAAATTATGTGCACACTTACGTATGCCCGTTTGGCACCAATGACTCTACACTTGGAGTCGTTCTTCCAGAGTCGGTGGAAACGAATGAAGTACTCGACGATGGAGACGGTACCGAGCAATGCAGTACTGATACTGAAAGTTGCATTGGCTGACAGCTGATCTCGTGTGAGACCATACCACATGCCAAAGTACAGTCCGATGGGCATGAAAACACAGTCGAGGATGATGAGCGTCCAGAACCAGAAAATCGCCTTCTTGCGCGTTCGCAGCGAGTACTTCAGCGGCGGGGGCCGTCTGAAGTCGGGGTCATCGTAGGCAACTTGGGTGTGAGGAAACCTCGCGTTGAGCGGGTTGTGTACGTTGGGCGTGACAGGTCTGCTTGGGTCCGCACTGGCGTTGACCGCCATGGTGCTGTTGTTGGCGTCGGTCACGCCATCGCCGCCCGGAACATGAAGGGATCCGTTTGCGGTGTGTGCTGTCTCCGGCTGTGAAGGTTCTGTCATCTGAGGTGTGGGCGCCCGTAACGGCTCTGTCGATGTCTGCTCGGCGGCCATGGAGGGCGAAGTGAGTTGTGGTAGCGATGAAAATGCAGTCTAAGAGGACAAGCGATGCTTAAGCAGATGGTCGTGTGTCTTGTGCGGATGCCAACGGATAGCGTGCGTCTTGGGTTCGGCGGCGGTGCGTCTTGGAGAAAAGTGTAAGCAGGGTGCAGCCGTTTTACTTGATGAACTCATTGCCTGCCAGGGTCCCCTTCACTAGGCTCGTCCGCTTCCGATTATGACGTCGCCACTGATGTTCCTAAAATTGGCGCCCAGTAAGCCACCGCCTCGGTACAAGCGTGCGACCCCAGTCAACACCTGATCATGCCCGGATGCATCATCCTCTGACCTCACTGTCGCTCCACTGCAATCAGCGGATTCTGCTTCCGAGGAATATGTGATAGACATCCTTCATGGCCACCGTCTTCGGTCGCATCCTGCGCTTCTTTGTAGTACTCCTCGCTGTCACCGGCAGCCATGGCGATGCAGTACAGCAGCCGCTCATCCAACATCCCGGCAATGGTACCTTGATATCGCAAAAACTATTCTGGGAATTGGAGGAACTCGCGCGTATAGTCGATATCGCGTACTGCGTTGGTACTGCTGGCCTGGGCATCCAGAAGCCTTTCCAGTGTGCCAGCCGCTGCACTGACCGCGACTTCGAAAGCTTCGAGCTGGTTACAGTGAGTGCCGGGTGCAACACTAGCGACTATATGGTACTGATAATAGCAAGGCATGGAATACAGGGCCCTTCCTTTCTGACTCCTGCGGCTACATCGCCCTGGCGCATGGTCCTAAGAACCCTCGACTCATCCTCGCCTTTCGTGGAACCTACTCAGTCGCCAATACCATTGCAGACTTGTCGACAATCCCTCAAGAATACGTATCCTACCCCGGCGACGATGATGACGGGTCTACTTCAGACTTCCTCGCCCCTCACCTACAGTCCTGCCCGCCATCCGAGGGGGATCCACCGCCAGCAGACCCACCTAAATGCACCAACTGCACCGTGCACACTGGCTTCTACACTTCCTGGCTCAATACGCGCAAAGTCGTTCTTCCGCACGTAGCTGAAGCACTCGAAAAGTATCCCAACTACCAGCTTGTCCTCGTCGGCCATTCGCTAGGTGGCGCCGTTGCCACCCTAGCTGGTCTGGACTTCAAGGCCCGTGGCTGGGACCCTCGCGTGACCACCTTTGGCGAACCACGGCTCGGAAACAAAAACCTCAATGCGTACATCGACAACCGCTTCAATGTCACAGGTGACCATGGCGTGAACAATCTCCATCGCGTCACCCATGCAGGAGACCCTGTGCCGTTGCTGCCCCTGGAAGAGTGGGGCTACTCCATGCACAGCGAAGAGGTCTTCATTTCTGAGCGAAGTCTGCCCTTCTCTATAGCCGATGTGCACTACTGCGAAGGCGACGAAGACCCCCACTGCATCGAAGGCAGCGACAACCACCGCCCAGCGTGGGGTGTGCCTACACGCTTCAAGTTTTGGCAGCTATTCTTCGCACACAGGGATTACTTCTGGCGCCTTGGCCTCTGTCTTCCTGGTGGAAATCCAAAGGACTGGTACAGGAAATTCCCCAAGCATGATACTGGCGACGGGGATGGTGACGATGTCCAAGATGTCGGCGAGTTGTAACACCTCCCTGTATTATTCCTAATGTTCATTCTAACGAGTCGGTTCATTTTGCTCCTAAGCCAAATGCTTCACTCCTGCAACAGAAATATTGGCCTGCGTTCGCGCTCTTGAGATCAATCACATCCGTCTGGCATCACAAGTTGGTCATTGTGGAAGACGCGCTTCCAACAAAAAAAAAAACAAAGCAGCCTTTGCACAAAACAAAACAGCGCGATGCGATGTTTCAAACGTAGATATACACTAAAATTATCAACAATTCCAAACAAGTTCGAGGGTTATTTTTTCTTTTTCCCTCATTAGACCACGCCAGTTTGCCGAGATACCGTGTACTTCTCTCCCTTGTTTCGCGGCATCCTCGGGTCGCTGCGGGTGTGCAAAAGTTGTTTCTTTTTTTTCTCTTTTTTTTCTCCTTTCATGCATGACAGACAGCCATTCAACACAGCCGCCCTGAACATTCTTGGATGCAAGGTTCCTCACGGTGACGAAGTTGCTCGCATACATATATGTAGTTGGCTCTGCTGGGATGAACGTGTGCTGGATCTACATTACGGGCGGGATATTGCTGGCTCACCTGGCCCATGTAGACGTTGTCAGGGACGGGAGTTTTGGGAGAAACGTAGCGCAAAGGCCTGTCAAGAGCGGGACTAGCTGTGTATCCGCCGAGGGACCGTTTTGTGGTCGGGAATGGAACGTGTAGTGGCGGGGTGTGTAAAGCATCGCGGACAGCTCCTAGGGACATGGGTGCGATGGAGGTGATATGTATCATTCAGTATCGCATTCACGATTTCTTCTCCCGAACTCATCCATTATTTACCTCCATACCATTCACATCACATCACCTATCCGGCCTCAGCACCTCCCACCCGTCCAACCCCTTCATATCCGCATCATCGTCGAGAAAATTCCTCGCTCGCTCGTTACTCCGACCCGCACCACTCAGCCCCGTCCCTGTCCGCGGCGGGAGCGCAGGCGGCCTGTCATCACCATCAATCAGATTCGGCACCGGTTTGCGCGAGCTTGCCGCTTGAGCCCCTGCAGGCGGGCCCGCCATGCTGCGCCTCGGTAGCTCGGGCTCGTCTCTATACCGCTGCTGCTGCGGTGGGGGCGTGGATGACGAGTTCCCTGTGTTCGCCTTGGAGAGCAGTGAGGCCTTTTTGTTGGGCACAGGCGGAGCGGGTTTGCGCAGGACCTGCGGTGACGGTTTACTGCCCATCGGCACCGCAGGTCCAGGGAAAGAGGACATTACGGGGGGCAGGTTGCGGTTTGGCAGGATGGGCAGGGAGCGCGTCGACGCGGTTGAGGCGTTTCGCCGCAGTTGGCTGACTGCATCGCGGGTACCGTCTGTGTACACGATTTGCTCTGGGTCGCGGGCGTTGTACTGCGGGGCGATCATCTTGCGGGCCATTGGGTTTGCGAGCGAGGTTGTCGAGCTCGCTGCCGAGGGGGCTCGGGTGAGGTTATTGAAGTCGACTGTGCGCGCGCGCTGGGAGCCGCGAGTGGGAGGCGGTTCGGGGCGGCCACCAAGTCTGCTGATTTCAACCCAATCGGACTCCGGACTGGGGGTGAATGGGTTGCTGGGGCGGTTGGGATTGGGGATGTGGTCTGCGGAGGGGGGTTGGACGCGAGCTTTAGCGGGCAGGCCTGCCGAAGATGAGTATCGAAGCGGCAAGGGGAAGGGAGAGGAGTATACCGTTGTCGAGCCACCACTTGCGGCGGTCTGAGCTCGCGGGTGGCAGGCCTGGTTCGACGCTCTCATAGCCGATCAGGTCTTCGTCGTCCGACTCATCTTCGCCTCCGTGTCCTGCTGCTCGCGTGTCGCCGACGAATGCTTTGCGTGAATTGTAGAGCTCTTCCTTGAGAGCGTCCTTTTTCTTTTCATCGACTCGGCGGACCATGACCTGAAATGTGGCATATACGGGACGGTGGTCTGAGAATTTCAGAGGCGCCGCGTCGTAATGTATTTGGCGGATGTTGTCGCCTTTGCGCAGCACACGATCGCACCAAGCGGGGATGCGTGCTTTCTCGGATGTATCATAGGTGTCTGTTCCCAGGTCGTACTTGTAGGTTGGGGGAAATGTAATGCGGGCTTCTGAGTAGTGAGGAAAGGTCAGGCCAGCGACCATCTGGAGGTTGAGCTGCAACTGTTAGCATGGAAAGAGTCAGTACTCGCAGATCAGCGTACCTGGTCATTATCATACAAGGTCTCGAGGTCATTCATCTGACACAACCTCTGAACCTTGTCGTTACTTAGACCGATCCTGTAATTGAAGTCACCCAGCCATATCACTGTTTCGTGATCCTCAATCGAGCGATTACGTTGAAACCGCAGACCATGGTTGATCGTTTTGTAGTCGCGGTTGCGTTCCTCGTAATTGGCAAATCCAGCCGCAAGATGCGCGGTGACCAGGCAAATCGAGGTATTCGCGTACTCCATGCGGATGGCAACGGCTCCCTTATTACCCGCCATTCCAGACATACCCGTCTTCTTCAGGCTGCCCTCAACGTTCTTGACGTTTTTGAGCTTGTCTGCGCGTACGAAGACGGACAAACTGGCACCGACGAGCTGGCCGCCACGAAGCAGGACGTACTCGTCGTGCCCGTGTCGGGCGGCATTCTTGTCAAGACAGTGCTTCACAGCGAACTCCCAGTCTTGCCGGCGTGTGGGCTCTGTGGACATGATTTGCTGTGGGCTTAGTTCGACGATCTCCTGGAAGCCTACAGCCACAATCTCTGGACACTGCTGTGAAGCGTTGACATCAGGACAAAGCCACGGCGACAGGTCCTGATCGATGCCAGTTGTCTTGCCGTTAAGGTTGAATGTCCCAACGAGGATGTTGACGACGTCTGTTTCTGAGAATTCGGGGGCTCGTCTTGTGAGCTCGGCTATGACAAAGTCGTTTATAGGGTCATAGAGATGGACTGGTATCTGCCCCATCAGCCGACCAAGAAGCATGTCGATAGTGTTCTGACGGCCTTTGTCGGCGAAGTTGTTGATGTATGTTCTTGTAACGCTCTTTCTTGCGTCTGCTAGTGCGCCGGCCAGTGACATCTTGCCATGTCTTGTGAAGGAAGACTTCAGCGCCCCGGTACCTGCGTAGATTCTGGATAAGGCATCGCCATTATCGGCCCACATGGTTGAGTGCCGGGCCCAGAAGTCCTGACTTGCGCCTAGACCCTTGTGGCTAAGGAAGATCTCTAATGCCATCTTGCTGATAATGGTCTGTACCAGATTGGTTCTGTCCAAGCAGTCAAGACAGTTAGTGCGGAAGATTCCCTCCTGGCTCACAATCGGTGTAGAGCGCCTGAAAACATGGTCTTGTCCATTTGTCCTGATGCTCTCATTCGTATCTTCAGAGAGGTAATAAGCGAATCCGTCCGCAGAGTCTTGGATCCACCTTGCAATCATGCTAGCCATCTCGTAGCCACCGGGGCCTCGTGTCTCCGCGTGGAAGTCATACTCGGTAAGCTTGATGAGCTCGTGATCGTGGTCTCCTTTCTCGACTCCATGGTTTAGGGGACTGTTCCTGATGTGATCGCGGTATCTGTGTGTGAGCTCGATTTCATTGGGCTTCTCGTTGCTCAGCAAGTTAACCACATGCATTGCACCATAAGCAAGCTCCAAATTCTCGAAGTGCTTGTCGAATGCTGGCTGTGTAGCTTCAGGTCCTCGTGTGATGGTGATCTTTTGCTGGCCTGGGAGGAGACCGGTCTGTTGCTCCCAGAATACAGGTACGCTGCCTCGAATCTGTACGTACGAGTAGCAGACCCCGTTCGGCGCCCAATACACAGTCTCTGTCTCAACAAAGTTCGCTACATTTCCGTCGTCGTCGATGCCACGGGAGTTGAACCTTGTTCCAGCTCTTCTACACGACAGTCTTGAGATCAACGTCATGGAAGACGGCAGTCCTGAGCTGCGCACCTTGATGGGCGCCGAGGAAATAGGAACCGTGACTGTCAGCGCAAAGCCACGGATAGCAGACGTCAAGATACCCGACGCGTCCAGCGCATCTTTGTCTCTCGGCGCAAGCCTACTCCTGAAGTCAACCAGCGGCTGTATCATGTACGAGTTCCACAAAAACCCAGCATCCAGACTGTCGATGGACACGGTCGCCGCATCAGACGACCTGTCCTGCAACCGCCTTGTCAAGTCGAAGTCGGAGCTGTAGTAGAAGGTGCCGCTGCTCAACAGCTTCTTTAACGCAAGACACGGATGCTCGAGCGGCGACTGCTCCTTCCGGCCCCCAAAGCCCATCTCGTAGCCCTCGTCGTCGATAGTGTCGGTCGGGTAGGGATTGACCTCGTCGTTCAGGAGGGCGTCGTAGCTCGAGCTGGTCAGGCAGTAGAATCCCACCGACTGTATGCGCTGCACCGTCTCGCCCGGCCGCACAGTTGCGACCTTGCTTGCGCCATTGACGACCACCAGAAAGATGTCGCCGTTGACTGTGATCAGGCCTAGTGTGCCGTGTGCGTTGACCGAATGGAGGGCGCGGTAGTCGTTCAGGTCCACGTCTTCGGTGCGCGAGAACTCGACCATGCAGCGCGCGGCGGCGGCGCCATTGCTTCCCAGTGACGTCGACGAGGCATTGGGATTGGCATGGTGTTCAGTGGAGGAGGAGCTGTGGCGGAGGACAAGGACATGCGAGGGCGTGCTGAGGGCGATGGCGCGGTGGGGGTGCTCCTTGATCAGCACGCGAATGGACATTCTTTCGCTCTGCTACACAGCGAGCATGTGCGCCAGCGGGAGGAGGGGTCGGTACAGGCGGGCACGTGTGGGTTGGCGGTCGCACGCAGCTCGATGCTGGCTGGTGGACTGATGGATCGTCGCACGTCCAGCGGGCTCGCCGTCCAGCTGATGCCCAAATGCTTGCAGGGCTTCTCAACGGCGTGCTGACCAACGCGACCGATGTGGAGATGGGTGGTGGATCTGGGCTACCAAAAATATATCATGCCGCATTTCCTATGGCTGGCTGGCTGGCGGAAGCTTCGGCAGGGCGCTGCCGCTGTTCAGGGTCAACAATGATCTCATAGTGCAAACAAAAGTTGAGCCCTTACTGAACAACGGGACCAGGGAAGTGCAAGTCTCACGACTCTTGAGCCCACACAGAGTAACAAGCATTGCTCTGTAGGCTTAGGTGCGTTGGGTCAATCAAACAGCACAGACTTGCAAAATGTGTTTGCAGTTGTTGCGAAGGCATAGATTCATTCACCACATGACATCGTCTATAGACATTACTTGCAAAAAGAACCACGCTGCCACAGTAATCCAATCGCTCTATCATGCAAAAGACAAAACTCAAAAAGGCATGCCATGCTACCGCCCATAATCCCTCCTCCGCCTGCCATCGTCATCCACAATCGTCACCCTCGTCCGCTCATCCACATAGCTCCCCCGACTCCTACTCCTCTGCCGCCCATAATCCACATTGACTCTGGACCTGCTCCTCTCTCTGCCGCCATACCCCCTGCCGCCGCCGCCGCCGAAACTGCTCTCGCTCCGCGCCGGCTCCACATAGCGGTAGTGCTCGTACTGCGGCCCGCGTTCGGGACTGTACGCCCTCTCGCGCCTGACCTCGCGCTCGCGGTACACATAATCGGAGCGGTTGGGCGACGACGAGCGCGAGCTGTAGCTCGAGCGCGGGCTCACTTCGACGTACTGCGGCGCGCCGTGGTGGCTTTGCGGCGGCGGCGGGGCGGGGACGTGGATGGGCGCTGGCGGGGGCTCGACGAACACGGGAACGGGCTGGGGCGGTGGGATGGCGAGCGGCTTTGGCTGCGGTGTCGGGACTGCGATATAGGATGCTGAGGGTCGCGGGGACTCGTGGCGCGATTCGCGGACTATCTCCCGCGAGTAGCGCTGCGTCGAGTGTCTGGAGGCGCGGCGGCGGGGCGGGGAGTGGTTGTGCCGCGAGACGACGCGGTAGGGGACGACCACGTCCTCTTCTTGCTTGACTTTGACGAGACACATGGTCTTGGGGCTCTGTAAGCTGCCGCGTGTCGACTGTCAGCTGCTGGATATGCGATCGTGTTATGATTCGCGGGCCGATCACTGTGGGGTTCAACGAGGGTTGGTTGGATCGTGGAGAACGATGGAGAGAGCGTGAGTGCACGAGACGAAGACGCACAGGATGTCAGCGCGAAGCGAGCGGCAGCTGAGAGACTGATGAAGGACGCAGAAGCGCCGTGCTCTGCAGCCGTCGGGCTGGCAGCAGCCCAGCCACACCTGCATCCATGGCAGACCCCTTGTCCACATTCAAGTGCACGTTCGGTGACGACCTTCCAACTCGATGTGGCCAAGTGCCCTGTCAGCCGGCTGTTAGCTCAGGTACCGGCCCGGCCTCAACCACTGTTCGAGGCTTTGGGCTGCTCTCGTAGGTGGCAAGGGTACCTTTCCAAGACATTTAAAGATATTTCTGCTGAGAACCGGCCTACTCTTCCAGTGCCGTGAAGAGCATCAGACTGTTGGGGTACTGCATCGACATGCCAACAACGCCTTCTTGCTGGCGCCGATGGAAAGGGCATATGATCTTTCACAGGTAGCACGAGCTTGAGACTTGTAGTGTGCATGCTCGTAATCATTGCCAGTATTAACAAAAGAACCACCAAGTGTTCAACAAGTGATTACACGCTAGTCGCTGATATCGTTCCCGTAACAACGTTAGGCATCAAATCTCCACCCTATATCTGTCGGTCCTTCGTAAAGTATAATACACTTGAGTCGGGCTCAGAATAACCACTAGTCATCCATAGGCTTGTCCTCCAGTGTCACTCCCCGAGACGGGGGATCCTCGAGAGTAACACTAGCGGGCGCATCCTCACTGGCAGTCGCAAGACTCCTGAGACTACCAGTCGAGTCGCGATTGCCTCCCCTCTTGAGACTGCCGACCGAATCACGGTTGCCTCGCGCCAGGCTTCCAGCGTGCTTCCTTCCACCGAGTGCTAATGGCACACGCGTGCTTGAAGGCGCTGGGTGCTCAACAGGTGAGAACGAGGTAGGCTCGTACATCTCCGCAGAACGGGAGGGCAGAGACGAAGTTGCAGATATTTCGGATGCATTATCTGCTGTGCCGTTCGTAGCAGCAGCAGCGGATGCAGCAGCGCTGGCACTAGCACTTGGACTATCAGGATCGGGAACCTCAAGAGAGCCGCGATTTGTGGGAGCTCCCCTGCGTGATTCAGTCGGGGAGCTGTTGGCGTTCACAGGAAAGCGCGTCTGGCTGCGGTCACGGCGATGAGAGCCGCTGCTGCGATTGCTGGGGCCAGGGGAAACGGCTCGAGGGGAGCGCTGGGCGGCGATGGCTCGTTGGCGTTCCTCCATGTTCGCACGTCGGTTGCTCTCGTCAGTAGAAATGGCACGAGGGCGCTGTGCGCCAGAAGCAGAGTGCGTAAGAGTGCTAGCTCGCTTCAACTCTCCAAAGATGGCGTCCTTGTGAGCGAAAAGATCACGCACTAGGCGGTAGCTGTAGCGCTCGTTCATGGTAAGAGTGTTCTCCAGCCTGGGACGCAGGATGCAGGGTGCCAGTGCGTTCGCCAGTGCGGCAATGTAGGTTTCGTCAGCTGAAGTCAGCTCGATCAAGCGAGTGAAGTGTGTGCAAATTGCGTCAAGAGTTGCGATATTGGCAAGACGGAGCTGTCCCAGCGTAGACTGAAGGACTGCAACTCGGGTGGCCTCGTCCACATCTGTCGCGGTGGTGCTGTAAATGGTCTTGATGATTTCGTAAACGTGCGAGGAGACAAGGGAATCTGATGTCGTTAGTCAAGTCCAAGGCTGGACTAGGGGTGGCTTACCAGGAAGTTCTAAGAGGTAAAGCTTCAAAACGCTCGCAACAATGGGTATATCGTACTTCTCCAGAATCTCATCCTCAAACCTATCGCCAGTGTTGATGGCAGCTCGGAGGTTGTGTGTTTGAGCAAGCGGTACATCAACAAGCCAGATACCACGGCGGGCCTCGTCACCCTCAAGATCAGGGTAGTGGTTGTCCAGGAAAGTCAAAACGGTGGTGATCAGGATAGGGACACGCTTCTTGTCAGAGCGAGCTCGTGCCTCAAGGTCCACGCCAAAGGTCTGCTCGTCGACCGAGTTGTAGTAGTTCTCGTAAGTCGTGACCTTGGGTACAAACGGCCCGGTGCGGTAGTTCTCCAACATGTAGCGAAGATCGCCAAGGGGCTGAACAGTCTCTTGGAAAAGCATCATCTTGTCGACCGTGCTCTGCAGGCTGGGGATGACGTTGCTGATGGCACCAGAGAAATCAAGAATAACAGCTTTGATGGCCTTCAGCCTGTCCAACTCGCAGCGCTCCATGAACTTCAAGTGGTCGACCATAGCCTCTTCCAAATTGCAGCGCAGAGAGTCCAGCTTCTTCACAGCAGCCTTGTAGCGTTCGTCAGACTCACGAGCCTCTCGTCGTAGCTTCTCTGGAGGTGTCTCGTTGGGGTATTGGTTGTTGAGAGGGTTCCAGCCCGAGAGGTATTCCTGGACCACGCCTCCCGGTGAATCGACAGTAAAGCTGTCATTAGACATGGTGGACGCAGCAGTTCCTGAACGAGCCAGAGGTGTCTTCTTCTCGGGTATTCCTGTAATTGTGAAGACCTTTGTTTTCCACTGATAGCTCATGCGAGAGCTGTTCGCAAACGTGTTGCCGACATTTCCAATGAGGCGCAGAAACCCGTGGGTGACCAGATCCTGACCGATACGCTCTGCGTAGCTGACGCTGGTTGCGCCAAGATGCTTCTGGATGTATTCGGTGATGTCCGCTCCAGAAGAGCAGTTCTGGTACGTTCCAATAATGGGCACCTTGACTTCGCCAATCTTGATGTTGTCCAGCATATGCGACAGGATCTTCTTGACTTGCTCGGGCTGATAGGTCTCGTCGCCCAGATCGATAGGCTCCTCTTCGTTTTCCTCGGGTTCTGTCATCTTGATCGTGGGAACCTTCGTCTTTGGACTCGCGAGCCCCTCGCTCTGAGGATCTTGGAAAGCCAGCTTATCCTCCTCTTCAAGGTCCTCAACCAGCCGGCACTTGTTGTAGTACTGCGAGCGGAACTTGCGCACAGCGTCAGCCTGTCGGTCGTGGATCTTGATGCGCGATTGGAGATCGTCTTGCGAGTTCTGCACGCGGGCGGCATGCGACTCGCACCAACGGCCGAAGGGGTTGACAACGAGTTCGCGGATGTTCGAGGCGATCTTCTTGTGGTTTGACGCGGCGGCCTCCATTTCGTTGCGCACACCGTCGTAAGCCTGACAATGGTGAGCTGTGGTCCCTGTGCTGCTGCATGTTCCAACACACCTTTCGTACGCTGGCACCCTCATCTTTGGCAAATCCTCCACCTATGCGCTCGGTCGCGGGCGTGATGGCCGACAGGCTGTTCCCGTATGTGTCTTCAGCGTCGGCACGCAGGCGGGCAGCGGTGAGAATCTGCTGGTTCTCCTGCACGCCCTGCTGCAGCTTTCCGAATAACACTCCTAAGCCTGCTCGAGGTCAGCATCGACGGCTGCAGCAACTGCGCCGCACAGCTTACCACCCGCATAGTCCTGCGACCAAAAGGACGCTGCAAAGCCAGTGTTGGCCATGGTAATGACGTCGCTGGGGGTATCAAAACACAGGAACTCCTAGTAGACCGTGGGTAAAGAAGGGCGAAACCAGGCTGAGACAAGCTTCGACGGGCGGTGGTAGTGAGCGTGGAGAAGGAAGGTCTGGGGAACACGCAAGCGCAGGCCTGTGATGTAACGCCTGTGGTGCTGCCTTGGTTGGCTGTGCACAATTCAGCTGTGGTGCGATGTCTGGCGGCGGGCAGACTGTGCAAAAGATTGGGCGTTGGGCTCGTTAAGATGACAACAGGAGACAGCAGAAGCTCTTCAGGAGTTTTGCAGGCCAGCTGTGGCAGAGCTGAAAGTACGAGGACCCCTGTCGGCCGTTCTGTCACTTGTTGGCATCGCTGGCCTGTCTAGCACCTAAAAATACCAACGTCAATTCACCGAGCAGCGCCTTTCCCTGCAGGGCCTAGGACCGTGACCCTGGCTTCGAGCACCTTACAGTCAAAGCATCATAGGGGACAGCTCACTAGCAAGAGCACTTTAGGCGTCGCTGGCAACAGAGAAAACCATTTGCTCCAACGCCAACCTGACGAAGCACCTGCCGTGCCACACGTGCTTACCGGAAGCGTGGGACAACATCATACACTTTGTGTCTGCACCTTGCACTGCTAGATGCGATAGAAAGCAGAGCAGCGAAGACCGGACATTAGCATCTCTGACATATCATTTCCAGCGCTTAGATTTCTGCGAGCGGTTGAGATTGATCACCATCAACCCCACTACTAGCAGCGGGAAATTGCCTCAGTCGACCGGCAACAGACCCCGACAGTCTGGGCACGTTGTACATACCGACTCCCACCACTATGGGTCCCCCTGAGCCAGCCAGCGAGTTCAACTATTCTCGCCAGATCAAGTACTGGAGGCGGAATCTGAAGACGTACCTCCCCCATTTCTATACCGGCAATGACGCCAACCGCATGACCCTGGCTTTGTTCACTGTTTCTGCACTCGACATACTGGGAGATCTGGACGGAGCTCTGTCCGCGGAGGAGCGCCAAGGCTACATCGACTGGGTGTATAGCTGTCAACTGCCAGAGGGGGGTTTTCGGCCATGGCCGGGGACAGATTTCGGAAAGAGGAGGAATGGAGAAAATAAAGTCTGGGATCCAGCGCATGTGCCGGGCACATTCTTTGCGCTACTTACCTTGGTCGTACTGGGAGACGATCTTGAGAAGGTGAAAAGAAAGGAAATCTTGCAGTGGCTGATCAGGATGCAAAGGCCTGAAGGTGGCTTTGGCGAGACGTTGGGTGCGAATGACTACGTTCATGGCGGGAACGACTCAAGATTTGGCTACATGGCCACAGCCATTCGTTGGATACTTCGTGGAGACCTTGAGGGCCCATGCGGCGATGTGCCAGACATCAGCGTAGACAATTTCGTCGCCTGTGTACGGGAAGCCGAAGCCTACGACGGAGGCATCTCAGAAGCACGGTACCACGAGGCCCATGCTGGATTCACGAGCTGCGCCATCGCGGCTTTGCACTTTGTTGATCGTCTACCTCTCCCACGTGGGCAAGCCCCTGATGGTCGCATACGTGGTGTCACGAACCTCGACAACACATTACATTGGCTTGCTTCACGACAGACGGCAACGCTGGAAGAGGATGACAGCATCGACACATTCGACGATGAGACGGACACAGCAAACACGTGCCATGACGCACATTCTTTCATCAAAGTCAGCGCATTTCCAACAATATCCATGGAAACTACGGTGGGTTCGCAACCCAAGGTGCCATTCGATCTTGCATGGGTGGGTATGAACGGGCGATGCAACAAGATCGCAGACACATGCTACGCATACTGGGTCTCATCGCCCCTTCAGATCCTCGGCCGCATGGACATCATCTCCCCAAAGCCAATTCGCAGATACCTGCTCGACAAGACGCAGCATGCGCTCGGTGGCTTTGGAAAAGTAGTCGACGACCCTCCGGACATGTATCATTCATTCCTGGGCTTGATGGTATTGGCGATGCTGGGAGAGCCTGGTCTGCAGAATGTCGACTCGGCACTGTGCATTACGGAGAGAGCGAAACGCCATCTGGAGTCGTTGCCGTGGAGGAAGGAAGCATTGGCTTCGGTGAAGCATAACAGCGTGCATGGGGTAGACCACAAGAGCATAAGTCAGATTACAGCGGACCGGATGCAGATAGACACATAGTGTACTCGCCTTGCAATAGACTCCACGAATCTACAGGTTTAGGAAAGCTCATCAACATCTCAAGATGTTAACGTGCACGCGGAAAGCAGCACCCACTAGCGCCATCCAGCGACTCGGCTCCTCCTGCCCTAGCCCGCATACCCCTGCACAATAACTTTCCAACTTTCGCGCTGCCAGCAATCTGCACCGCGTACTCTCTGCAAACCGGCAAACCTCCGTATAACACACAGTGACACGTTCAGAGCAGTCACAATGAGGAACGCCCCGCCCCCCAACAAAAAGCGCAAGATCAAAACCGTGCACGAGGAGAAAATCGACTTTGACCCTGCGGCACGAGAGGAATACCTCACAGGCTTCCACAAGCGCAAGCTCGCACGGCGGAAGTTTGCCGAAGATGAGGCGGCCAAGAAGGACAAGGAGGAGAAGCTGAAGTTCAGGCGGGATGTACGTTAGCACACCTCTGTCTGCAAGCGCCAGCGCCAGCACCAGCACCAGCGCTGCACCAACCATGCAGCGCTGTGTTGCTCAGTCGCAAAAGACTTTGGGGATTCCAAACCCCCCACGTACAACAAAGACGAAAAGACACATGCTGACCAGCCGACTGCACAGCTCCGCCAACAGCGCAAAATCGACCTCGAGAAACACGTCAGCGAAACAAACCGCCTGATGCGGCTGGCCAATGGCGACATACCCTCGGATGCCGGCGACTCCTCAGACGACGACGAAGAAGACCCCGCCACGGGCGAACCGACATTTACGGGCTTCGACGACCCGATTAACCAGGAAGACGAGTACGTCGACGAGGACAAGTACACGACGGTGACGGTGGAGACGGTGGGGATCAACCGGACGGGGTTCTCGCGGCCGGGCGAGGAGGAGGCGGAGCTGCGCAAGGAAAGGGAGGCGAGAGAGGAGAAGGAGAGGGAGGAGAAGAAGAAGAGGGTCTGGACCAAGGAGAGGCCGAAGAGTGACAGGCCGAAGAAGAAGAAGGTCAAGTTTAGGTATGAGACCAAGGTAGAGAGAAAGATGGAGAGGATGAAGCAGGGGGCAAAGAAGAGGAAGATGGCGGAGAAGAGAAGCAAGGCGAAGGAGGAGAAGTGAGGCGTGGTGGAGTGGAGTGGAATGGATGCAGGCTGTGTTGTTGTTTGATACCCAGTTATGAATCATATGCATGGGCGGAGTTCAGGCGCAGTAAACTGGAGGTGCAAGAAGCTCAAAGGCAACATGAATCATTCTGAGCTCACACAGGAACTTGATTAAACAAATTGAGATCAAGAGCACACATCACAAGTGGGGTATTTCAGGCAGCGGTGAACGTAGAAAGGGTGAATTGCGCAGACCGCCAGCAGTGTTGCTCCCTCAGGACACATCAACAGTGTACAAAGCCATCGTCGACGGCCTCAGAAGACGCACCAGTATATGCAATTAGGAGAAAAAGGGGTTGTGGTGCTGTCTCCTGCCCGTACCCACCACGTCGTAGAAGCGCACGGCCGCCGGCTCATCTCGGTATGGTATGGCTTGAAGAAACTGGAGATTGCATGCTCTAGACATTGTATTCCACTAGCAAACAAGTCAACAACCGCAAAGGAGGGACGAGTCAGGCAGAGATCAGATGTTACCGATCTCCTTGACAAAGTCGTCGAGCTCCTTCTTGGTGTCGGCGTATTTCTTGGCCATCTCCTCGTACTTGGACTCCCACTGGTCGCGGGACTGCTCGAGAGCCTGGACTTTGCGTTCGTAGTGGCCGGACTTGACGTCGGTCTGGCGGAGCCTGCGGGAGTCAGCGGGGGCGTACGTGGCAAGGGGGAGCGGGGCGGGGCGCACTTCTCGTTGAGCTCGCGGATGGTCCTGTCAGACTCCTCAGCCTCTTCCTCAAGGACCTGGATCTTGCGCTGCAGGCTCTCGGCCTGTGTGCCAGCCTGAGCGCCTGCACCGGCCTCGTCCTTGAACTGCTTGACTTGCGCTTCGAGCTTCTCGACCTCGCTCTCGAGGACCGAGTTCTTGTGTGAGAGCGACGTGATCTCCTGCTCCTTCTGTGTCGTCTCGCCCTCGAGCTGCTTGACCTTGGTCTTGTACTCTTCGGCGCGGGCACCGCTCTCGTCGGCCTCGACGCGGAGGGCCTCCATGCGCTGCGGGGCGGTCAGCGGGCGGGCTCAGCACGAGGGGGGCACGCCGCCCCAAGAAAGGGTCTGGCGGGGTAGCGGGCAGGCTCACCTTCTTGATCTGGTCCATGGTTGCGGAGTGGGTGGTGGTGCTTGATGGGGGGGCTGTGGGTGAGCGAGGGCGGCTGGTGGGGGTGCAGGCTGTGAGGGAGGCAGAGGGCTACCGTGTTGACTGTTGACTGAGAATTGGGGCGCGCTGGCAAGCTGATAATGCGGGCATGGGCGCCGCTGCCGAACCCCTGTCTCGCCAAACGCAGGCACACCGCCTTGTGGGCAAGCTCGTCGGACCCCGTTGCCTAGGGCAGGGCGGGCTAGTAAACAAACGAACGCCGCCCCCAGGCACGCGCACGTCACCGCCAGCACCACTGCGCCGCGACCCACCACACTCGACCCACGGCTCGCTCCATGTAACCGCGCCCATGGCCACACTCGCAGCACACGACCAGGAGAATGCAGTGCGCAGCCTGCAGCTCGGCCCCGGCGGCAAGCCGCTCAGCGCCGGCACGCAGGCCCTCGGCGCCAAAACACCAGCAAACAAGGCCCCGAAGACGCCGTTCAAGGTCCCGCTCAACGACGAGAATGTCTTCACCAAAGGCGCCAAGGGCGAGGGCAAGGGCGCCCTGCTCATGACCGCCACCAGAGGCGGCAAGCTGGACGCAAGCGCCTTTGTAACGCCGGCGGGTAGGCTTTGAGTTCATGCAGGAACCGCCGCAGGACTGACGCAACACACAGGGCCTCGCAGCCGCGCTCCTCTCGGCGCAAAGACGACAAACGCCAAGGGCAAGGCCTTCCAGACACCTGCGCCGCTGGGGTCCTCCGCCAAAACCCTCAAGGCCAGCCCCCGCCTCCGCCGCCCCAAAGTCAAGGTCCACCAACCTGAAGTCGAGGTTGAGTCCGAAGATGACGTCCCCGAGATCGAGTACATGCCGCCAAAGGAGGTCCCACTGCTGGATGACATGGACGACTACCTTCCCCGAGACTGGGACTTCTCAGTTCTCTCGGGCGAGAATGCCATGCGCGGCATCACCAGCGCATACCACAATCCAGTCGAGGACGATGGCCGCACCAAGGGACAGCGAGAGTTCGAGGAAGGCTTGGAGCGCGATCGCAAGAAGCGCGACCAAGAGTTTGACAAGGTCTTCGCTGCGCAGATGGCCAAGGACGATGCTGAGACAAAGCGCTACTTCGGAATCACCGAGCCAAAGAAAGAGGCGCTGAAGCCCACTGGGAGGACCACTTCGTCTGTGAGGCCCGCTACTGGTCTCTCCACCATGCGCGCCCGCTCAGCGGCAGCCGCTCTTGCTCCGACAGAGCGGTTTACACCAAGGTTCGGTACCTCGGCCACTGCTGCAAGGGCACGTGTACCAACTGGTCTTGTCTCTGGCAGGAAGACACCAAAGACTCCCGCTGAGCCGACGGCTGCCCGTCATGCACGTCACGCATCTGCCATGGCCTCATCCAAGAGCACTATTGGTTACGCCCAAGGTCGCGCGGTACGCTCAAGCTCAGCCATACGCCCGCCGCTTTCCAACGTCACCAAGCCTGTTGGCCCCAGCCTCTCGACCACAAAGAGGGCCGGTACAACAACTCCGTCTTTCGCATCTGCACACCAGCGCACCTTCAGTGCCGCCACCTCGACCAGGCCCCGACCCTTCTCACGCTCAAGCTCGATCTCCACCAACGCTACACTCGTTGCTGCGACGCCAGCTGATCCTTTCGAGGAGACGGCAGAGAGCGTGGAGCGAGAGCTGGAACTGCTGGCCCTCCAAGACGATATGGGCGGCGACGAGGCGTGGATGAACAGCTTCAGCGACCAACTGGGCGGCGTTGATCCCCTAGACGAAGATCTCGCAGACTTCCAGCTCCAGCTGCCCGAAGGCATTTAAATTGCATGCAGCATGGGCGTCACTCAGTCTGCTAAACGAAAAGTGTTGGACATCTTTTACCTCCAGTTGTCCGACTTTGGTAGTAATGGAGGCCAAATTGTCTTCTTTTATAATGTCTCCGCCATGATCCTGGAGTACTGTTTGGATACCTTTTGATTTCGTCCTTGACTCCGTACCGCAATGGCGCTGCGTCGAGTCTGTAGCAGTAATTGTGTGTATTACTATTCATTCATTTGACCTCTCTGGATGTGTGCTTAATCTCATGCGTCTTGTGACCAGTGTGCAACGTGAACTGATATCAATCCTTCGCAAGTCTTCGTTTCACACTCTTTCTCTTGAATTACGATTCATATGTAAATACCCCTGCTTCGTTTTGCTTCGCTCCACTTCGCGAGCTTGTGCGCAGAAATGATGTGATGTAGATGCCATCCTGATATACTGCCCCTCCCCTTCCCTCCTTACCCATCTCGTCTGCAAAGCCCCCAGCCAGGAAAGAGAAAACAAGAAGTCGACAAAAAAAAAAGGAGATAGGCAGGAAGGAAGAAAAAAAACGAACCAGAAAGACGAAGAATGAACAGAAAAGACACCCAGCGCGATGCTGCCCCGGCCCCCGGCTCCAGAAAATGCGCACAATGTAACGCCATGCTAGATATTCACAGTCCCCAATTTGCTTCCTCTGGTCTGTCCTGGTGCCCCGCAGGGTGGGGGGTGGAGGTTGGAGGTTGGAGGTTGGTGGTTGATCCAAGACGCGGAAATGGCAAAGCCGTGTGATTCGAACCACACTCATGCATGCTGTCTGCGGTTTGCTGTGCCCAATCCGCCCCTAAACTCCCAATGGTACGTGGACATGTGCAGCCGGTGCATGTACACACGGCAGGTCCCCTCTACTCGGAGCCTGACAGCACCTCCTCTCCCTCCGGGACCTTGGTGGTGATCTCGTCGACCGCATACAGATTCTGGTTCAGGATCTTGTTCATGGTGAACATGTGCACGCGGTCCGACTTGAAGACGGCGCGCATCGCGTCGTCGCACCGGATCTGCCGCTTGTCGCTGGGGTCCTGCAGGTCGCGCGCCTTGACGTACTCCCAAATCTTCTTGACAGTTTGGGGCCGCGAGAGCTGGGTTTCGCTGAGCAGAGCGGAGAGCGCGGGGGAGAGGGCCATAGGTTTCTGTGGGCGGGTGTTAGTATGGGGTGCGTGAAGGGTGATTCAAGGGGCCAGGGGGCGTACGTGAAATCCTCCTTTCCGGCTAGGGCTCTTCTTCTCCTTCTCGCTGCCCGAGGCAATGTCGCTGTCATCCTCGTCTTTGACGCGGTTTGAGCTCTTCTTCTTGGTCTTCTTCTTCGGCAGTGGCGCCTTCTTCCTTGTATTCCCTCCGCGCGTCGCACGGCCGCTGCGCGCGTTCTCCTCGGCCTGCAATTTGCGCGCAAACGCTGCGTCCTCGTCTTCAGCGGTCTTGCTTTTCTTTGCCCGCTTCTTGGGTGGCGCAGAGTCTTCGAGCTCTGAGAGCGCGGATTCGGAGCCGGGCGAGCGTTTCTGGTCGGGCGTTGCGGAGGTAGAGGCGGCGCCATTCCCGACAGTGCGGAGGGGCGCTTGGGTTTCGGTAGTGCTACCGTTCACTTCAGAGTTGAACTTGTCGAAACGCGTCATAATCAGAGCGGTGATCGCATCCTGAGCTGAGAGTTAGCTGCTAAGATACGATGCGCACGCATGTGAGGCGTACCTTCTGGTTTGTGGTGTCGCGGCCAATTTGCTCCTGCAACCCTTTGCGTATGCGCTTTGCGGAGATCGTGTTGAGGTCGCTGTTGCGAAGAATCTCGTCGATGATGGCCGAGTACGAGGCTTGGACCTCGGTGGGAAGAGGTTCTGTCGACATCAGTGTTCAGCTTCGATGCAGGAGTTTCCCGGTGCGTGCCTACCAGACATGATTGCAGTCTTCAGGGAACAGCCACGGAGCCCGGCAGCAGAAGTGTAGGTAGCGCTCCAGGAGAGTTGTTTGTCAAGCTGGTGACCCACGGGTCGGCGCGAACCGCGTAGTATGAACCGGGATAGCTGGTTGTGAGGGTGGGGAGACCTTGAAGACTAAGTGCCAACAAAAGAGCTATATTTACACGAAACGGCGCGTCGATCTTGTGTTGAAGGTGTCTCTCACCAAACAACTGGCGAAGCGTGGCTTAACACACGTTCAAGACGTGTGAGAGAGCCGGGCAGTCTAAAACGGTAGTGCCGGCGGGGTCCACCCTGCAGCGATGCGTGTAGAGCACCCCAGAAATGAGTGTCTAGAGGACGATTCGAGAGCCAGGGAACGAGTCGCGGAGGTGAGCTTCAGCTGGAGATAGGTACAGGAAGTTTAATTGATGTTGCGTTGATGGGCGGTGACGATGCGCCGTACCATTGGAGAGTGGCTGGGGAAGCTTGAGCTTGAGGTGCAGCTTGCCAGCACAACACGCCAGCAGAAGATGCAGATATGAGGTCACGGAAAAGAGTGCGAGGACACAAGATGCAGCAAGGAGTCCGGTGCGATGTACGGCACTTGACTGAAGTTGGTATTTGAGCAGTCGCTTGACTTGCTCTCTCGGAAGTCTGCGAACCATCTAAATGCGGCAATCACACTACCTCATTGTCGCAGAGCCGCATGATCAAGCTATCGCCTACATGACCCAGCAGCCAACTCCATACATCTGCTTCTCGACCGCGCTCTTGATCTGGTACCAGTCCGCCCTCCTTTCTGCGTATTCGTACACCTCCTCTGCCCTGAAAATGCCATGGTAGCGATCTGTGTCTGCTATAATAGTCGCGATCTCTTTTGCCTCCTTTGGCGCAATCAGGTAAATCTGCGACAGCTCGCGAAGAGCCGCAAAGTATTGCATGAGTGGTTTGTTGCGCAGCGAGACAATGTATGCATTGTACGCGTTCATGTCACTGGGGTTTGTCAGTAATAAACAAACAAAAAATTGTGAAGAGAATCTCACCTGATCAGCACAATAGCGCCATCGACACTCACTCGCTGTCGCTTGAGGTGCTTGCAGATTGCTGTGAACAACCGTACTCCAACTTCCTGGTTAAAGACATCCAGCACATTCTTGTCTGTGCTACCAACCAACATGCTCGTATGCGATGATACCATGTCGACAACCCGCTTGGCTGTCTCGCTGGGTCCGATGTCTGAAAGCTGTGCTATCCCGTTGGGCCCCACTGGAGGGTTGAAGTCTGAGGGTTGTTGCAGAGTGCCGCACAAGTACTCCACCTCGTCCATCAGTACATCGATACCCTTGTTGAGCCCTGCAGCAACGCGTTCATCGAGCATCTGCTCAAACTTCTTCTTCTCCTTGGCTGCAAGACTGAGAAAGTCATCACGATCAGTGAGGTTACCGGCGACTAGCTCTTGCAGATAGAACACCTCCACCATCTGCTGGATAAGATCACCAACATTGACAAGCTCCAGGAAGGCCACTAATGGTGCTACTCCTTCTTTGCTGTGATCGGCGACTTCACGGGGCTTATAGTCCGCAAGATGGCTGACAGCCTTGTCGAAGCCTAGCTTCATATGCCTAGTGCCGAGGATCTGCACAAGGTAGATGAAGATCTGTTCGCATTGCTCCTTCGCTTCTTCACCAGACTGTCCACCAAGTCTAACAAAGCGTGCAGCTCTTTCGAGACCTGATTTGGCTTTGTGTGTCAAGTCGAGAGCCACCTCGATGCTGAAGAGCGTCCGAATGCCTTCTAGTCGAGAGTTCATGATAGCGGCTTTTGCCGCGAGCTCAGTTGTTGGTGCTTGTAGACCTGGCGAGCGTGAACCATCTCCAGAGGGGGTGCCAGATCGGGGTGTCTCCAGTGTCCCATTGCCATTGGGTGTAGGTGCAGCAACCACAGACGTCCTAGATCCAGAGCTGCCCATGGTCGGAAGAACACTGACAGGCATCATCACGACCTTCTTGAAGGACGAGAGAAAGTCCTGTTTGGCGGCTTTGCGGTTGACATTGGACATGTAGAACGTTTCGGTCGTTTGCTCTTCTTCGCTGAGTCGCTTCTCCCATGCCTCGACTTGTTCAACCGACTTTTGCTTGAAGAAGTCCAGCTCCTCTTGCAGATATAGATCAATGTGTTGCTCGAAGCATCGGGAAATGATGCGAACTGCCTCTTCTTGAAAGTTAGCCTTCGAGCCCTTCGTTGGCTTTAGAGAAATGGCAAGTTGTGTGGCTTGGTCGAACACGCCGGCTACAGCCTTGAGATATACATCGGTGCTGATATCGTGCGCCTCGTCGAAAAGAGCTGTGATGTACTCGGAGACAATGTCTTCTGCAACGCGTTCCAAGAACGGTTGAAGCACGTCGAAGTTTGATGGAAATACACGATCGATCACTACTGTCTCGTCGTTCATAGCGATTGCTACGTTATGAAAGAATTTGCGCGATGGCTCCAGTGTGAGCTGACTCGAGCTCAATCCTGAGAGACAGTCTCTGGGATTTCCAAGCTTTTCCTTGTCTAGCATCAACGGATGGTTATGGATATACGAGTCCAGACAGGCTGCTCCACCGTTCAGGAGATAGAGTACGGAGGCGAATCTTTTCATGCGACCATCGTAGTCCTTCTCTTCGCAGCCAGTCTCGAATTCACGAAGAACTGCATTCTCGAATATGCCAGTCATTGTGTCCAGTTTCTCCTCGCGCTGGTTCCAGCCTTGCGCATAGTCGCTCTTCGCAAAGGTCTTGAGCTGTGCAAGCATTTGTGCCTGTTGTTCCGGGTCTCGATATGTGCGAAAGAGGACCGGGTCGATGTGGCTTCTCGAGCGTGCCAGATCGAAATAATACGGTGACAATGCTCCGTACACCTTTCCGTATTCCTGACGCGCTCGACCTCTAATTGGCCGCACGCCTGTTATAATCTTCAATGCTGCCTGCGGATCTATCATAGGTGATCTCGCCTGAGCCCCCGTAAATGTAGGCGTTAAGGTCATGTCGTTGAATCCTTTATCGAGCGTTGACGATCTCCCTCGAGACGTGTGCTCTGTCGACTGTCGTTGTATGTCTTCATCTGCATCGAACAGCGTCATGCTGCCCCGAGGCTGTTCAATGCCGCCTATCCCAAGGCCGGCACCACTTCCTTGCGGAGGTACACCTGTTCTTTGCGCTTCTTCAGCCTTTTGTATCTCAAGTTTCCGGCGCATGGCCTCTTCAAAGCGTTGTTTGGCCTCCACATCATTCCAACAGCCCATGCTCTTTAGCCTGTGTACCCATCGAGTATCGTCGTACACCATCTCCTGCATGCGCTTTGAAGTACGGGCGAAGGTGAACATGTCGGCTATGGGGAGATAATCGAGGATTGTGTTGATGATTTCTTCAGACGACATCAGTCAAACAGACCCTGCGATCTTCTACTCATACACACCTGCCGGCAGAATAGCCTTCGATTCGTCCATCATCTGCGTGTTCCGTAGCGAGGCCAGGAGCGACGGCTGCGCCTGTGGCTGCGCCCGCTTAAAGTTGGATCTGGTAGCCATTTTCCTGGCTATGGTAAGTCACAATCAATCGTCATGAGTTGCAACTATGACTATGGTCATGTTCGCGCCCTTTTCATGTCAGCTCGTGAGCGGTGCGGAGAACGAGCGAGGTGCGGGCGGACTCGGTGGTAGGTGGAGACATGACGCTGGAAGCTTTGACAGAAACGTGGTGCACGCGAACTCCGTACCACCGTCAAACACCTGAAAGCTGCACCCGGGGAACCCAAGACAACACGCAGGTACATAACATTGCTTGGTGAAATAATCGCTTACTACTGGGACATTGCCGGAAACACCAATTACTACGATTTGTGATCCTAATTATGAACTAGGCTCCGCCCACGTTCAGAGCTCAGGATTAACTCAACCACAACATGTCGCTTGGTTCATAACAAACGCTGAGTAGTCAGTTCAGCCACTTTATTAGTCATGCACTCCTATATTCCATCTCTACCCTCCATGCGTCGCTGATTATACAGTCCGATCAGCAGCCGCTACCATCTACAAGGCAGCAAGCAGACCGACAACTGCCACACCAAGACCAAGGACGGGGCCCGCAGTCTGGTAAGCACCAGCACCGGTAGCGGCGGTGGCTGCAGCACTGCTCGAGGCACCGCTAGATGCAGAGCGGGTTGCACTACCAGACGGAGTGTTGGATCCAGTGATAGCGGTCACTGCGCTCGAGGCAGCTGCAGATGCGGACGAAGATGCGGACGCTGAGCTCGAGGCGGCAGCAGAGGCAGAGGCAGAGGAAGAGGCAGAGGCAGATGCGCTTGAATTTGTCGCACCGCAGTCAGGGTTGGTGTTGAGGGTCACGCCGGCTCCTCTGCAGAGAGTCGATGCAAAGTCGATGGTAGCTGATCGAGGCGTCAATCACTTGCGAACACTCTGATTGATAACGCTTACTTTTGATATCAGCCTGATTGCATGATGACAGTACGCAGCATGCAACCTGGGTGATTGCTGAACTGCCGCAAATGCAGGCTACATCAATGAGGCTGCAAGTGCCGAGATTGTCGGTGCCAAAGCATGATTGCTGGTAGCGATTCAGCTGCTGCTCCCCAAGAGCTTTTTGTTGCACTTACAGCGCAAGAAGGGATTGATGCAAGGCCCTGGCCGGCGACAGTGGCACTCAAGGTAGCGATCGCTGCAACGATGGAGAAGCGCATCTTGAAGCTTAGTGGAATAAAGAATGAGGAGGCGAAGTAAGTTGTAGGATGGGAAGTTCACTTCTAGGAATAACAGCAGATAAAGCGATTACAAGCGGCGCCGAAGCTCTGGGAAGGCTTGAGGTAAATAGCTTGGGCGGCTGATTAGCCGTCGTGAGCTATTGGAGTACCAAAGTAGCAAGCGTTGCCCAACTTGAGCATCGCGCTGCAAGTGGCTTGCAGCTTCCGCGACCAGACCGAACCCTCCAACATCTGGAGCGACCAAGACAAGATGGTGCTGCGGAAGAACCCAACTGCGAGGAAGGCCGCCACTGGCGGTTTCCACCGCTGTCCGTTGGTCTCTTCGTTGTTTGTGGTCTTCTTGCTTTGCTGTCGCCGTCTCCTTTCAGAGAGAGTATGCAGTCAGCCATTGAGAGATTGTCTACACACAATCGGGCCATTGGCTGATATTCGGCCTTATCAGCGCAAGTTATATTCACTGTGCCACCAGAAGCTTTACGAGTGGTTTCTCTATATTGATGTTTGCTTTGTTCTTGTGGGGATTAAAAGCAGGATTGTGGATCAACGTAGCGGGAGCTTGCAGCACATCTGCGTGAATCCGTAGGAGTACCCACATTATTGCACAACTCTAAAGCGACGCTCTCGATGCCACGGCAACTAACGTCGTCGATTCGGCCGCATTCTCTGCGGTGACCAATGGTGAGGCTGCCGGGTGATCCTAATGACCGAAGGACCGAGATAGACGCTAGAAAGCATTACCGTACGCAACCATTCAACAGCTTGTGCAAGGAAAAAGCAGTCACGATTATGATGGATAGAGCTCAGGAGATCAAGAGAGAGTGGTGCTGAACACCACTAGCTCAGAAAGCAATAACGGTCCTCCTTGAAAGTCGCTATGGTCCTCCTTGACAGTCAGCGAAACTTTGCTTTCGTCGCAGCGCCGAAGGCCTATTTCATCGCGCCAATCCAGGGCTCAAGTGTGCGTACATTTTGGCTCCT
>JUDZ01009588.1:0-29142 GCA_000812845.1 Stagonosporopsis tanaceti | reverse complement strand
TAGCTGGAGAGCGGGCCCACTTACGAGTATTGCTTGTACAGCGTCCCTTCGCCTCCCTTCTCTAAATCGATGTTGAAGACATAGTAATTGCCCTCACTAGTGATTACCATGATCTGGGGTCCGTTGTTGCTCAGAGCGACCACAGTCCTAATCGGCCCAGTGGATGCGCTGTTCGGCGACTTAGGCACCTTGACCCAGGCAAAGTCGCGCGATGGTTCCCAGATCTCAGCGACTGCACTTGGCAGGTATCCACCAACGGTCGCTGCGAAGGACTTACCCACCGTCTGTGATGTTCGCCGTATCAGACTGCCAAAAGTTGGGTTCAGCGGCTTGCGCTCTGGGGTCGCCATGTCCGCGATACTGTCACCAAACTCGTCTGGCGCTTCTTCACTCGCACGACTGCTGCTGCGGCCCCTGGAACCCGACATCGGTCTGTTGGGGCCGGAAGATACGCTGTTGCTACGACTGGTGTTCGGTGTCCCGAGGCGGAAAATGTGGACTGTCTCGGTCGCTGATGAGACGCTGAGCAGTGTTGAGGTCGAGTTGAACGACATGCTATATATTCTAGCCGGTATAGAGCCCCTTCTGAACTGGTAGAGCTTTTGCGCGTCTGGGACGGAGAACACGCGAATGATGGTGCCTTTCTCAGAAGCGGTCGCAAGCAGTGTTCCATCGTTGTTCAGCGCGATGCATGACAGCGGAGAATTATGAGCCTCTATCACGTTGACAGCCTCCATCTTTGTAGCATCGTATATGAGGACCTCGCCGCTAGTGGGTGCAACATGGTCGGACTTTGGTGGCGCGTGCGATGGTGGTTGGAACGTATTTGGTGCGGCTTTCGTAGGAAGAGGGTATACGAGGTAGTTGTTCTCGGAAGACGCGGAAAGGGCACAAATTGCTGAACGAATTAGCATCAGCAGCAAACATTAAATGCCTGTCTTACCATTCGGGTTTGGGGATGTTTTCTCGGTCTTTAGCATCTGCATGTTGCTGATGTCGTAGATGTAGAGCTCGGACTCCAGTACCACTACAAGCCGCTTTCTATTTAATCGCATGGCGAGGATTGCAGTACGGAAGGTCATCTCGCAGATAGTCGAGTGTCTCTACGTAAAGTCAGTGCTATGCACGGGAGCAAAGGTACTCCAGGCACTGGCCTTCGTATTCTGTATCCGTAGAACTCGCGGAGATAATGTGAGCGCAACCAAGGAGGTCGAAAACAGCATCTCGAGGCTGGATACATCGCCTTCCCGCGACTCAGATTGCTTATTGAACGGATCGGTGGTGTAAACGCGGTAGCCGTTGGTGGTACCTGTGGACCATGTCAGAGTCATGTTGCGAGGTCTGTTGATATCGCATACCGACGCCAAGATGGCTGTGGTCCTGGTTGAACGTTACGAAATTCATAGAGCCCATGGTGCTCTGCTGTCGTGGGTGTATTCAGGGCGGCTCGAGATCTTGTCGATGGCTGCGGAGCTTGGACCCTGGCCAAAGATGAACTTGCGCGCTATGGGCGGTGGCAGGTAGGAGCAACGGCGGACTTGAAGAAGTGAGGCAACGAGAGCAACATGTGTACGTTTTCGCAGTCACTGGCAGCCTTGGAGGCAATCGTCTGTCGAGTGATGCATGATCAGCGGTGCATCGCGTGCACCGCCAGGATGAGCCCCGCCATCACACTTTGGGAAGGTGTGGCTGAGGCAGCCTCGGCCAACCAAAAATTCGGCGGCAGTGACACTCCACATTCACAGCAACAATGGCCGCGAACCCGAAGAGAAAGCCTGCAAGTGGCACCGCGAAGCGTGGAGGTCATCTAAGGTCGAAGGTGGAGAAGCGCGACGACGACATCATCCATGTGAGATATTGCCAGGATCCCACAACAAGAATATTTTAAGAAGACATCTGACACATACCTGTCAGACGAATGACAGCAGTATCGTATCAAAGAGATGCGTGTCGAAGTTGTACCTCAGCAGTGAGCCAGATTTCTACGAACCATTTGCTCCAAAGTATGTCCGCCGCAACCCACTCATCAATCGCGGGTATTGGCTACGGATGCATGCCATTGAGCAAGTCGTCAAGCGTTTCCTCGAAGAAAACGACGGTAAACAAAAGGTGGTAGTCAACCTAGGATGTGGATAGTGAGTAAGACTTCTGCTAATACTACACCCTGGCCGAGCACTGACCACGGCTACAAGTGACCCACTGCCCTTTCAATTTTGGCATCGATATGCATCTCTCACGGAAAGAGCTACATTCGTGGATGTCGACTACCCACAGCTTATCGACAAGAAGAGAGATGTGGTCTTCACAAACAGCTTGCTTCGAGATGCTCTGCTCAAGACTGGACTGCGCTCAGCAAATGCTCCGGTTTATGTTCGAAGTAGACAGTACATGGCCATTGGATGCGATCTCAGGGATCTTAAACTACTCGAAAACACTCTGCGTACCGAGTTGGACATACCCAACTCGTCTATTCTGTTCGTGGCTGAAGTGAGCGTTACATACATGCCACTCACAGATGCAAACAAGCTCATACAATGGGCCAACACTTTCGAGACTTGTATGTTAAAACATCCTAGTTACATGCTCTACAAACTGACGCTGCATAGCTCGCTTCTGCGTGTTGGAACAGTATCTCCCCCAAGGGCCAGACCACCCCTTTGCACGTACGATGTTGACACACTTCGATAAATTGCATGCATCAATCAACTCCGTCAAGCAATACCAAACACTAGCGCAGCAATCATCAAGGTTTCTTGATGCTGGTTGGCCATCGCTAGAGATGGCTGTCAGCTTGTGGAATTTATGGTCTGACGACTCGTTCACCCCGCCATCCCTTCGTATGAAAGTGGATGCCGTCGAACCTTTCGACGAATGGGAAGAGTTCGCTCTGTTTGGTGGGCACTACTTCGTATTGGTAGCGTCGAACACAAAGGCAGGAACTAGTGCTCTACCAGGCGTCAGTGCCAATCCTACAGCTGCAGATATTGACCCAGGCTCCGAGCCAGCGTCAATCTCGCTATGGTCTTCAAAGCTGCCTGCGAATTCCGCATGGACGCCACGGCGCTTCACTTCAGCATTCACCCTTGATGGGGGCGCAATTGTCGTTCATGGCGGACAGGGACCACAGAACCGTCTGTCCAGCATTAGCGCACTCATACGCGGCAAAGCGGAATGCCAAATCCAGACCGAAAGTATTCTGCAGCCTGGAGCGCGTATGTGCCACACGGTCACATCAATCGACAACAGTAACGCACTGTTGGTCGGCGGCCGAGCATCCCCTGCCCAAGCCCTCGCAGATTGCTGGCTGATGAGCAAGGGCGAGTGGTCTGCAACTGACGACATACCTATAGCGCGCTACAGGCATTCTGCCGTCCCTGTAAGGTTGTCAGACGACATGTCTCAGAGTGAGAGCATTCTGGTGTTTGGCGGCAAGTCAAGCGACGGCGCGGTGCTGGACGACTGGTTTCTGTGGACGGCCAACAACGGCTGGCACAGCATTCCCGTCGACGGTCCGCGTCCTCCAGCACGTTTTGGTGCCGCAATGTCCATATTGCGGGTGGCACAGGCGGCGCCAACTCGCGGAATACTCCTCGGGGGTATTGGTGCATGCGGCACAGTCCTGGACGACGTATGGGAGTGGTCGCTTTCAGGCACCGCACCCGCACGACTTAGTTTCCGAGACATGACCAACAAATCCTGCAGTAGCGTGACAGACTACACTTATGCACGGATCGGTGCCAGTCTGGTGCCATGGGGAGACGCCCTGCTGCTCATTGGAGGTGTTTCGAAACTTGGGATTCTTAGTCTGGCGGACGAGTTTATGCTACTGACGCACCAAGACACAGGGATGGATATTCAGCACCCCAAGATCCACTCACCTGCATACTGGCCATTGCTGGTCGGTGCAGGCATAAGCGCGGTATCGCGAAACGAGGTCGTAATTGCAGGTGGTGGCGCTGTCTGCTTCTCGATGGGCTCTTTCTGGAATGAACATGTCTTCACCATAACACCCGTGGAGGCAGAACTCGAGTCATGGATGCCGGTACAGCTGCAAGTAGACGATTCAGCATCGACCAAATCAAAGCCAGATGAGGGAGGTAAGGGCAAAGTACAGCAGAAGAAGAGCAGGAAGGTCATACATGGACCGAAGTGTAAGGGCGTTCCTCGTGTGCAGCTCCACAATCCGGAGGACTTCGCTGTCTTGGTAGCAACATCCAAGCCTGCTATCATCACTGGTCTCGACATTGGCCCTAGCCCAGGGCTCTGGACACTGGACTATCTCGAAGGCAGGCTTGGTCCCGACCGTGAGCTTATAATCCACGAGTGCAGCTCGTCGGCCATGACCTTCGGCACCAAGAACTTCACCTACGAAAAACGCAGTGTATCGTCCTTCTTCTCGAGCATTAGCAGCGGTGCACCATCCTACCTACGCGCCATCTCAAGCAGCCAACCGAATAAGTTACCCACACGCTTGGAAGTCGACTTTCCAACCATCGCAGCAGACTTTCAGATACCATTGCTTTGTCGCTCCGTCATCAATGATTCCACTTATCATAGCAGTCCGCTACGCATCAGTGGACCGGTGAGTCTGTGGTTGCACTACGACGTGCATCCGAACATTCTCTCGCAGATCTCAGGCACAAAGACACTGACGCTCTACCCGCCGTCTGATGTATCGCACCTTGCGTATCCTCCAGGTGCATCATCATCCTCTCTTCCCCTCTCAGCGCTTGGTCAAAACCCAAAGCTCCATCCACACGTCGCATCGTTGGCACCAGGCGACGTGCTTTTCATACCACCTATGTGGAGCCACACTGCAACGCCAAACGAGGGCGTGAGTGTCGCAGTGAACGTATTTTGGAAGGGTTTGCGCGATACTGAGTATGCGGCAGGGAGGGATGTGTACGGTAACCGCGACCTCAAAGGGTACGAGAATGGGAGGAGGGATGTAGAGAAAATCGTCAGGGCGTTCAAGGGGTTGTCGCCTGATATAAGTGACTTCTATCTGCAAAGGCTGGCGGGCGAAATTTTGGAAAGAGGGAGGAAGCAGAGTGCGAAAGCAAGCGAGAAAGTCGAGAAGCCGGAAGTCGAGGACATTGCGTGACACGGGAGGTGATACGTACAACCCAACCGAATAAAGTAGTTTCGATTTCTTCACACAGCTCGGCTTCCTCTGTGACAAGACTTTGGAGACTGCATCCGAGTCCCAAATAGCAGGTTAACAGTAGACCAATCCGGTGTAATCAACGAAGGCACCATCGATTTTGTAGATCCCCTCTTAGGAGCGATTGTCATTTGTTAAATCCTATCAAAGATGATCTACAGCTGGTGACTTGTAGATAGGAAAATGTTCTGATAACACATACACATCCCCTTATTCTCCAGACGAACGAGATTCTGGTGATGTGCTGATGATGTGTGAAGTGGCTGAAAGCGCCAGACTGGAACCCGCAGATACGTCATCGCGACTCAACACCAAAACAGGCACCACGAGCCACATGAAACCCACAAACAAGCATGCGACAACACCAACCAATTCAACCTCCCATATCCCCAAGCACCACCTCAACCCACAAGCACAACACAAAATGTCGTTATCCGCGGTCTTTAATCTAATTCCCCTCCCCATCGCCTCCCTTCTCGCAATACCTATGCTCTCCTCCTGGTCGACATCCCTTAACCTCATCTTCCTCTCACTAGCCTGGACAACGCTCGCGGCCACTTACTCGCCGCTACAACTCGAGCTCTTTGGCCCGCTCGCGCTGCGCCTCGCACTGTACATCCTACCATCGCTTGTATTCCTGGTGTTTGACATCGGCGTGCCGAGTCTGGCAGTCGAGCTTAAGGCACAGGGCCAGTGGGGAATACCTACGAACCAGCGGGGTGGGAAGAAGAAAGTGAGGAGGGTTGTGGCGTGGAGTGTGGCGAATGTCGTGGCGTGTGTGGTGGCACAGGCCGCGATTGAGTTTGTGGTGACGGATGTGTTCAAGTTGAAGAGTCTGCTGCTGATTAAGGGGAGTCGGTGGGGGTTGAATCATTTGCCCAGTCCGTGGGCGATGGTTAAGCATGCGCTGGTTGGGGTTCTGGCGCGGAACGTAAGTGGTGAGGTGGTTGTGGAGTGAGGATACGAAACGCTAATGTGGTCCAGGTGATGCAATACTATATTCATACCAACTTGCTGCACTCGCCGAGTGGCGGCAGGCTGGCACAGTGGCATGCGAGTTGGCATCATAGTATCCAGGTGCCATACTCTTTTGTCGCCAACTACGACCATCCGGTTTGTCACATGTTGCATCGGTGGCTACCGCTGTATCTGCCTGCCATTGCGCTGCGGATGCACATCCTGACCTACCTTGTCCTGGTTGCATTCTTCAGCCTCGAAGAGACGTTTGTTTACTCTGGCTACAATGTGCTTCCATCGACAATCATGATCCGTGGTATGGCACGCCGTACTGATGCACACATGCTAAGCGAAGGAGACGGCAACTACGGCTCCATCGGTGTTCTGGATTGGTGTCATGGCACAACAGTAGGGAAGGATGTGATGGAGGATCTGAAAGCGGAGATGGAGAAGCATGATGTAGAGGAGAAGACAGGACGAGCGATCGATGGAGCAGGAGAGGCAGCTAGTGGTCTGGCAGATAGGGTGAAGTCAAAAGTCAGAAAGGGCAGGAGTCGGAGGTGAGGGAGCAGCTAGTCTGTGGTCGCCCGCGGGAAGGCTCTGTGGGGAAGTGGGCTGCGGACTTCGCTTGTAGTGTTGCTGTTCATAGATACCCTTTCGTTTCGGTCGCGTTCGTTATTGGGTAGGTGGATACTTCGGCGCAGTCAAGTACAACGGTCGGGCGCAATCGTACAGTGTAATGTCAAGTTCTATTTCGCCATCAGTATCGAAAATCCACCCATTGCTTGCTCCGTGTAACGCCGAAGAGATGAAATCACGGTTGCCAAAGCCATCTGATCACTTTCGCATCGTTTCGTATTCGTCGCTTGTATCAAGGCTTATATGAATTGCAAACGTTGCCTTCATGAAAAGTTGGTCGCTGTACCGCCGCTGGATTACTTCCTGCTGTCACGGCCGCAGCACCCGAGGTCGTCTTTCATCCCATGCACTGAACGCCAAATCCCGTCTGACCCAACGCTTAGAACTGCATCTGGTGTGGCCTGTCGGAAGTGCGAAGGCTGAAGCTCGAGGCAAGGTAGTCGACCAAGTGAGCCTCCTTCTTAATGTTGGCCAGAAGGGCCTTGTCGATGGCCTTCTGGTCCTCAACGCGGTCCTTAGAGGTCTCCTTCTTCTGTCGCGGTTGTTAGTGCTGTTCGGCGGTGACACCATAGATACTACATACCTCGGGCTTCTCGCCCTGCTTGAAGAAAGCATCCTCGCCAGGCTTGTGTGCGGCCTTGTCCTTGGTGAAGTAGCCCTCCTCGGAGGCCTTCTTCAGGACGCCCTCATCAATACCCTTAATGTCAACGGTGGTGGAGGTAGCGATGACATAGCGGGCGTTGACTCGTCGCAGAGGAACGCCGTTAACCTTGAAGGGACCAGTGACGAGGAGAACACCCTGGGGAAGGTGCTTGAGAAGAACGACACGCTTGCCGCGGAAACGACCAGCAAGGAGGATGACGACGGAACCGGGCTGGAGGGAGGCACGGGGCTTCGCAGGGCGAGCAGTCTTGCGGGCCTTGATTCAATGTTAGCGAAGGTCCGTTGCGTGCATTTTGCAACATATAGATCATCCGCTCTCGCCGCACAGTCGCGCAATCATTGCCGCTGTGCTGCGCTTGTATCCTTCTCTTGATGCTTCATATTGATCCTTCCATGCTTTCGCATCTGCGAACGTACCTTCTTGGGGGCGACAACGTCCTCAGCAGGGTAGTACTTGCTGGCCTTCTGCGAGTGGTGCGGTATCGACCTCTCGCCCTTGGAGAACTTCTGGGTCGTGGGTTTGGTGTCCGCCATTTCGAATTGCTGGTGTCGTTAGTACCTGGGAGTCAACTCACGGTAGAGAGTTCGAATAATGCGAGCCGATTGAATGTGGGCGGTCCGTGCCCCTTGGCGCTTGGTCGCGCTTGCCACTTCGATGGAAAGCCTCGGCCTTACCTTTTTCCGAACCCAGGCGTGTTGCATCACTCTATGCACATCATCCATGCCTCCTCGCAGAGTTGGGCCGATTTGATCGCGCCATACTCAGCTAAATACTCACCGACCGTAGGCGCCCAGGCTTGTACTTCCAATTTCGCCGCAGCCTCTCCCATCAACTCACGCACGCTCCAACATTCTGAAAAACCAATCATGCGCGAACTGCGCCACTAATCTCTTGAACGTGCAATTAACCTTAAGACTATACGGCTATCTCTGCACTCCTGAATTGTACATCTGAACGACTCGACACAAGAAGCAAGATGACTTGAGAACCCAAACACTCTTTGAGGCTGTCAGCTGGCTTAGTCAAAATGATCTGCTTCTCACATGTTCCTGCTTGCAACAGCCTTCATTTCAATTGTTGCCCAGTCTTTATTACCCTCTCGTAAACAAGAAAACTTCATTTGCAGATGTCACCCTTGTTGAATGCTGTTCCATTCCGTTGCATCTCCATGGATGAGAAGATGCATTGCAAAGGGCGTTCGGTTGTTTTAAGATTTGGTACGCTTCGTCCGCGTCTAGTCTAGACGTTTGTCGTAACTTGACACCTCGAAGGTGTATGTATCCAATGTCAACGATGGCCTCGATGTAGACAACATGCATCTTGTGTAATCATCTATTGTGAGCGTGGATGAGCGGATGTGTGTACTAGAAAGCGTGTCCATCACAACAAATACTGAGTCGCACTTGGACGTCATGAGCAATTTCCTTCCTAGTTTTGACGGAGTATTGCAATAGGCTTTCGCCTGACCTTTATGCCTCTGTAGGAGCTGCTGTCCACTCTACAATTTCGAGTGCCTTCCATAGATAGGGCAAGGCGGATGATTGGCAATCTGTTGTTTTCTGTGCACTATTCAAGACGTGCTCTAGTAGGCCGGTGCTGTTTCCTCGGGAAACATCTCAGTTATAAACAGTCGTTGTGAGCTTGTATAAGGGTCGGTAATGTGAGAGTGCTTCTCCGACGATTACCTCGTTTGATTGGCCCGCGCTATTTGGTGCTTTGACCTCCGTCGCCGCCGCATCATCACAAGGCAGCTCCAAACCGTCCAACCCTAGCTTCCTTTACCTCCCATACACCCCACCACCATGTCAGTTCAACCGCTGATCACATTCAAGGCCGGCAAGTGCGACATCACTGTAAGTAAACCACACTCCAACAATGTCACCTAAAGCTAACAGTAGCAGGCCAGAGACGGCAACAAGCAGTCGGTCAGGCCCGTCCGCGAACCCGGCTACGTCTATCTGTACCAGGGCGAAGATGGTTTGTATAGCCGTACTGTAGCTATGGTCTCAACTCACACAGTCTAGAGTTCGTGCACTTCTGCTGGCGACCCCGCAACAAGTCTCTGGACGAATCGGAGCTTGACCTCATCATGATCCCCGGCGACGGCTCGTTCTCCCCATACACAGGCAAGGATGCTGCCGAAGACTCCGAATCAGTCAAGTCGCCCACCGACGGCCGTGTGTTCGTCCTCAAATTCAATTCGAGCTCACAGCGCTACCTCTTCTGGTTACAATCAAAGTCCCAGCATACACGTGGCGACGCAAGCTGGTTCAGCGAGCGCGATCTCAAGATTGGCCAAATCGTCGATTTGCTTCTGAATGGCGAGGAGATTGACGTCCAGGCCGAGCTCGCAGGCATCCCCAACCCACCCACCGGCGGTGATGACGACGATACAATGGAAGACGTCGAGGAAGAACCATCGAGCCGGAATCGTCACGGCAGCACAGGAGGTGCTGGATCTGGGGCTACAGGAGGCGACATCCGAGATGAAGGCGAGGAATCTCGTGAAGGTGGAGCTGACGGTGGCCGAGCGTAGGTCCTCCTAAACATTTACTGTGGTTATATCGCAATCGGCGTCGTGGCGCAGTCGAGTTACCGCCATGGTTCGTACGGCCGTGGGAGACATTGGCGAGGCAGACACTAGAGCTTCAAGAACCGATTGAAACGGTGAGGCGTTTGGGAGCATCACATGCCCACTCGGCATGACAGCACTGGCTGCTGATATGTAACACTAAACAGAATATGCTTTCAAGACCATGTCTTCCTTTCGCCACGACGACGATTGTCTCTTTCTTGCGTCTACTCTTGAGCTGGACCTGCGCTAACATATGCGCAGTGCAGGATTAGGCGATGTCTCGTCCGTCGTCAAGAACTTCATGGATTCGCTCAAGGGTGGCAACCTTGGCGGCGGTAGCAGCAGCTCACAACAGTCTGGCGGTGAATCATTCACAACCTTACTCGACCTACTATCACCGAAGACCACTGGACCAGTCATCGAGAAGGCCTCAGACGAGCTCATCGACGCCCTTTGCGCACAACTACCTACCACACCGTTCCTGCTCGAGGCAGAGGTCGAGGACGTGGACCAGATCGACCCCAACGGCGAAACCGCACGGATGGTCGTGCAGACGCTGGACCAAGACTCAAAGAGAGATGTGCTGAAGAACATCATACGTGCGCCACAACTTCGTGCTGCACTGGGTAGTCTGACGGAGGCACTGAGAGAAGGTGCACTCCCAACTGTCTCCCAGGCTCTCAGCATCGACGTAGAGCACGGCGGCTACATGAGAGGTGGTGCTATGCCTCTTGGTGGCGGCGATGCGGTCAAGGCGTTCCTGGAGGGCGTCAAGAAGACGGTGGAGAACGAAAAGAAGGGTGAGGGCGAGAAGATGGACGAGTCGTGAGTACTTTGACTACATCCTGAGCGACGAGATGCCGTCTGCTTTGGCTTTTGTGCAGGCTCGAAACATGCATGCATAAGTACATATTAATGCGATTCACGACTCTACGGCAGAGACTGATGGCATTGACTAAATCAATGAACATAAATTAACGTCGATATGTGAGATGTACCGAGTATGGACTTGACGTTAATCGGTGCTCCTTCCACCATTCTAGTCCAGCACATCTTCTCCATTACTCCCTCACAGGCTGCTCTTGGTGTTCTTCAACGTTTCCCACAATATTTCCACAATCAGACATGCCCCCAGCACACCAAGATCCTCCAGATCCAACACAAGAAAACCCAGTCAAACACTAAACTGGCGTTCTCACCAAGTAGAAAGCCAGCAATCTCGCCACACGCAAGGTAAGTTTACAAGAGCCCCACAGCTGGCGCGTTACAAGTGCATGACGCACGACTCGTCAGCACCACAACTGACGTGATATGTGGCGGCCAGTAAATACGCTTTGAATTGTGGAAAGAAGATGTGGAGCAGGGTTGTGGGGAGGACTGAGAAGTAGCATGTGCCGAGTCTCGGCATCGTCGGCATGCAATGCTCGGAGCACCTTGATTACGACTCGAGCCATGGTTTCTGGTTTTTGTTTCGGTCTATATTGCGATGTGCAATGAGTGTTTCTGACAATGGTGGTTGCTCGCTGACATCTGGATTCGGAGGTGCTCATGCTTTCGAGCATGATAGCATCGATATAAGTCCGTCGCAACCTGTTGCTAATCACAGGGTGAAGACTCAGAGGAGAAATCCAAGTTACTATTTTCAGATCTTCTAAATATGTGCGTTCAACGAGTCCCAGCTCAGTCGAAATCTAATTTCTTATCAGTCAGGCCAGATGTTCATGCCGAAGTACAACATTTAACACCTCTCTCTGGGTCTGTTGCATCGTGTCGATTCACCCGGAGAGCAGCATGTGCTTCATCCAGGATAATGGCGCGGACCTTCGCAAATGCCGTCCCAGATGCACGCGGTGTTCTAGTCATTGCACTCACACCCTTCAGCCACCACGACACGTCATGCTGACTCGACTTCACCCTCTCATTGCTTTGTCACTCTGTGCGAGCGTCCGCTCTCCAAACAAGCTGTGTTGATCTCAGTCCTGTCCCACTCTGCTTCAACCGCCGTCGGACCTCTCCAGAAACCCAGGATCCCGCTCAATCTTTCCCTCAAACTTTGTCCACCACGCCTGGAATGCCTTAAGGGGAACCATATCCCCACTACCCCAGCTCGTCAAGAAGTCATAACAGTTCTTAATGATCCTCTGCGCGAGAACCTTCTGATCAACCGTATTTTGACCTCTAACAACAAGCGCACTCCCCGTCCCTGCACCTGACCCCGATGCAGCTGCATCCTGTGCTTTCTTCTGCTCCAGCGCGGCCGCAACTTGCGCAGCCGGCTCAACGCTTATCCCCAGCGCCAACGGCGCAGCGGCATCGTTCGCGAGCCCCTCATCGACCATTGCGTCTTCGTCGCCCAGACCGCCACCTGCAGCATTCCCGTTTTTTACTTTGAAGATTGCGCTGGGTTTCTCGTTGGCGATTGCGCCGAGAAGCTTGAAGCCTGGGGTTCCGGGCAGTTGCGCGTACACGGCGGCTGCGGTGCCGTCGTGGAGGGTTGTACCGGGGAGTAGGAAGACGACGATGTGCGAAAACGAGGGCTGCGAGGGGATTTGGTATGCGACTTGCGTGGGCGAAATGATTTGCGCGTCGGTGATGACTGGGCGGCCGGAGACAATGACGCCGAAGCTTGACATGGTGGGATATGGAGATTATGTAGATTCAAGTTGGGTGTTTGGCAGGCGCATAATAGCTGGAAATTGAAGGGTTCGGGGGCTGCAGGTAGCCGTGAGGTTTAAGGCATCAGCATGATGTGAGTGCTGCGATGCGTGAAGCTTCGAGAGTTTTCGGGATAATGCCGCGGCCCAAGCTTGTTCACCCCACCTCCCGCGTTCATGACTGCAGAGCTGAGCGGTATGACTAGGAGACAAAATTGTATGTCAGAGGTCTAGATCAGCTGTGTCTTATTTGCGTCGTGTCGGTCAAACATGTGGCGGTCGGTGCTGTTGGGAGTATCGATGTTTTGTAATTATGCTATCTGTCCCTCCCTAACCGTTCCTCAAGGTCTTCAACGAGTTCGTATGCTGGTCTAAACTTAATCTTCGGTGTGCCATTTGCCTGACTGACTTGTGGGACTTGGTTTGACGAGGCTTGCCGTGCGAGCTTTGGGTTTGGATGGGTATCTGTCGTCCCGCCGAGGGAGGTGTAGCCGTGGTCATATAGCGAGCAGTACGGTATGTTGAGTAATCGAATGAACTGCTGCAGTCAGAAAATTGAAGGCACAAGGCCAACAAGTTACACTTACAGTCCAAATGTCTACATAGTGCCAATCTATTACTGGATGTACGCGCACAAACGCTGGCCATGAATTGTCTGTGGGATCGAAATGCTTCAGGTGCTCTCCATGGGGGTCTGTTCGCCGTGTTCCTACCAGGATGGCTTTGACTGAAGGCGTATCGCGGAGATAATCTGTGAAAGCCTCTTTCATAGGCTTTGCATATTCAAGAAGTGAGAGCGAATATGTCTTGATGCTTGTTGCCACGAACTCTTCCACCTCTTTGAATGGGTGCTTATCTTGTATGTAGACACATTGTACGGCAGTTTCGATGTTCGATGAGGGTGTGGATGATACGAGACCGCGTCGATGTAAGGCGCAGAGGTATAATATCAGGAGCACAAGACAATCTTTGCCGCCATTATATGCCAGTGATAGCTCGGGGAGACTGATGTGGTTATTAGTATCTTGACCAGGTGCCACCCCAAACAGTGCTGCCTACCTATACTGATCCAATGCCCTTTCTATTACATCCAAAGCAATACGTGTCTGCTCTTGCACGCTCTTCACGCGGTCCGTTACATCCTTTGCACCCAGAAACGCGTCTATGCGCTCATGTATCCGCGCGCATTGCTCCGGGAACGGCCGCGGGGTATCGGTGACGAGGGGTTCTTCAAATCCAAGCGATGTGTGGTTCATTGCAGGAGCTGCGCTAGACTCGACATGAGCCGTGGAATCTTTGAATACGAAAGTTGAGGTGGCGTCGACACAAGCACAGTTCAAGACATAACATTGATGCAGGTGTACGCTCTGGCACGAGGCGCAGAGTGGAGGTGCATGTCTAATCGATAATCGGCTGTCGGTACATCTACAAGCGGCAAAGCGCGACCAAGATGCGGGTGGCCAATCAGACTTGGACGCGCGGGATTATGCTGTTCGCAGCCAGAAAATCCATCGAGGCCAGAGTGCTCCGAAGTCTCCAGCATGTCAACATGTCACGGAAAAGAATCGCCTCGTCACGAGTGAGGCGGCGTCGTGATCCAGACGCGGAGATTACAGAGGCCATTGGTCAATGACCAAAAGACGGAGTCCTACTGGCTGACAACACAGTGTGGAGGTACTCAAGACCCTGGAGAGATGCACTAAGGATGGCGTGCTCAATCATCGGCATCTTTTCGAAAATTATGCCCATGAGTTGCCGCCGCCGTCAATGAGGACCATCGGCGACGACCCGATTTAACCCATGTACTTGATCTCCTCTTCCCCATAGACAATCCCTCCACTGCTCTCAGACACCGTGTTGTTGCAGTCACAATGGGTTCTATCTCGACTGCTGGCGAGGCTGGTATGTCCGCCCCCGCGCCCACCCCACCACTCCTTGCCCCCAGCGACATCGGCTGCAATTGAGGATGGGGCAACATTACGAATGAACCTACGCTGACTCGTCCAGTCGCCCGCATCGCACATTTGGCCTCCGACGTGATTGTGTCGATTGTGCCTTCATTGAAGGAGGACTCGGAGTTCTCTGAGGCTCTGCGCTCGTTGCAGCAGAGCAATGCGCCTTCCGTTGTTGCTAAGCAGCAGCCAGAGGTATGTTGCAATGCAAACCATAAAAGTTACCATGGCCTAACAACACACAGGTCCTCTCTGTCCGCCAGAACGCCGATCCTCTCCTCTCCGTGTTCCAGCCTATTCGTGCTGGCAAGCTCACCAGTGTCACAACAACATCTTCGATCCTGGTGAAGTCGATACCACACCTTTACAAACTCGCACAGTACCCCGTCGTTCTTCACGTCTCGGTGCAGCCCGCAGGCTTCCCAGACTTCTCTGACATTACATCCATCAGGCAGTCTGGCTTCACATTCCTGCAGTCTGAGACATTGCAGGAGGCACAGGACATTGCTCTGACTGCACATGCTCTGGCTATCAAGTCCGGCAAGGGTGTCATTCACTTCTTCGACCCAAGCGCCTCTGCTTTCAAGAAGTCAATCACACAGGAAGATGCTCAGCTGCTTGGCCGTGTCATTGACCTTGACGCCGCGGCGGCTTTCCAGCACACCAGGTCAGAGGAGACCTCTCTGTATGCCGACGATGGCAGGAGCGCGACTCTCTCCTTCGCGCGCAGTCAGACTTCCAACACAAACAAATCAGAAGCTACACCGCTGAGCTCGTCAGAGCTTCGGTCTGTCCCAGCATCGGAGAGGAACAGCCAACGTGCCGATTCTTCTTCTGGTTCGTCTCAGCGTGATACCAGCCAAAGCGGCGATTCGGTATCCTCTGCAACCACTGTCGAGTCGTTGATCTCGAAGCCTGTCTCGTCTGAAGACATCTACCGGTTTGCCTCGCAGATTTGGGAGACCATCAAGGAGTCCACTGGCCGTGCCTACGATGCATTCTCGTACACTGGTGCTGGTAATGAGGAGGCTGCTATTTTCCTGTTTGGTGCCGATACCGGCATCTTTGCCACCGAGCTCGACTCTGCGGACGACTCAGAGCCCTACGCCAATGCTGGTCTGATCACAGCTAGGATGTATCGTCCTTGGCTCGGTGCTTCGCTCGCGCCACTTCTCCCCAAGTCTATCAAGAAGATCGCCGTCCTGGAGCAGGTCCGCCGCAAGACCACCAAGTGGGGTCCTGTCCTTCTCGATTTGTTGATGTCTCTGAAGTCCAGTGGTGGCGCATCACCTTCTGTTGTTGGTTATCAGCTTGGTTACATCGACGAGAAGACCGTTGCACAGGCTCTGCGTGGTGTATGGCAGAACCTCACCAGCGAGTCGCCCATTCAGAACCTCCAAATTGGTAACGTCGACGGCCCAAAAGCTGAGCAGGCGAAGCTCGAGAAGCCTGTCCTTGAGAACGCCTACGTCAAAATTTTGGATCAGGTCTTTGGCGACAAGCTCCACGTCGCTAACCAGCTTGGTGCTCAGAACGCAGGCATCTCCAACGAGATCTCTGCTAGCCCTGAGTACGGTTTCGGATCGCTCATCGCTCGCAAGGAGCACAGGAAGCGTTTCGTTGACGAGGCTGCATCTGCTGCTAAAAGCAACGACTTCATCACAAACGCACCAAAGGAGTGGCTGTCCAAGTGGGCTCTCAGCGCTAACAATGCTGTCGAGGCCAACGACCTTGCTCCCGAGGTCATTGCACGCTTGAGCACTGACGGCTCCTCTACTGCCAACAAGTTCCTCGAGTCCAAGAAGCTCTTCTACCAGGAGTCATCCTGGTTGGTCGGTTCTGATGCATGGGCGTATGATCTTGGTAATTCTGGTGTCCACCATGTCCTCGAGGCTGGTGAGAACGTGAACATGCTGATCATCGACTCCACACCTTACTCTGAGCGTGCTGCCGCAGACTCTGTACGCAGGAAGAAAGACATTGGCTTGTATGCTATGAACTTCGGCAACGCTTATGTTGCCTCTGTTGCTGTCTACAGCTCCTACACTCAGGTTTTGGAGGCCATGATCGAGGCTGACAAGTTCGACGGCCCTTCCGTTATTCTCGCTTACCTTCCGTACGAGAAGGAGAACGACTCGCCCTTGAACGTGTTGCAAGAGACCAAGAAGGCTGTCGATCTTGGCTACTGGCCATTGTACCGCTGGGACCCCAAGGGTGACGAGAAGGGCGAGCCCAACTTCCAGCTTGACTCCGAGAGGATCAAGAAGGAGCTCGAGGAGTTCCTTGCTCGCGACAGCTACCTGTCTCAGGTCATGAAGAGGCACCCTCAATTCGCCTCAAATGTTTCTGGGAACTTCGGCACAGAGGTCAGGCAGTTACAGAAGCGCAAGGCCAAGGATGCTTACAGCCAGCTTCTTGACGGTCTTGCTGGTGATCCATTGACCATTCTCTTCGCCTCCGACAACGGCAACGCCGAGAAGGTTTCGAAGCGTCTTGGAAACCGTGGTAAGGCACGAGGCCTGAAGACTATGGTCATGGCCATGGATGACTTCCCTCTTGAGGATCTGGCCAACGAGCAGAATGTAATCTTCATTACCAGTGTTGCTGGCCAGGGTGAATTCCCTCAAAACGGACGTACAACCTGGGAGACCATCAAGGATTCTACTGACATCGACCTCGCAACTGTCAACTTCTCCACGTTCGGTCTTGGTGACAGCCACTACTGGCCCCGCAAGGAGGATAAGATCTACTACAACAAGCCCGCTAAGGACTTGCACGCACGCCTGACCACTCTTGGTGGTAAGGAGCTCGCGCCTGTAGGCCTTGGAGATGACCAGGATCCTGATGCGTATGAGACGGCCTACCAGGAGTGGGAGCCTAAGATCTGGCAATCACTTGGTGTCGCCAACGTTGAGGGTCTGCCTGAGGAGCCCCCGCCAATCACCAACGAGGACATGAAGGCTGCCTCGAACTTCCTTCGCGGTACCATCGAGGAGGGACTGGCAGACAAATCTACCGGCGCCATCTCTGCCAGTGATCAGCAGCTCACCAAGTTCCATGGTACCTACATGCAGGACGACCGTGATCTCCGTGACGAGCGCAAGGCACAGGGCCTCGAACCAGCGTACTCTTTCATGATCCGATGCAGGCTTGCTGGTGGTATCGCCACCCCTAAGCAATGGCTTCAGATGGATGAGATCAGTACCAAGCTCGGCAACGAGACCATGAAGCTGACCACTCGTCAAACATTCCAGTTCCACGGTATCGTCAAGGGCAAGCTCAAGCCAGCCATGCAGGCCATCAACAAGTCTTTGATGACTACCATCGCTGCCTGCGGTGACGTGAACCGTAACGTTATGTGCAGTTCCCTACCTACACAGTCGCAGTACCATAAGCAAGTTCACGCTGTATCTCAGAAGATCAGCGATCACCTTCTCCCCAGCACGACCGCTTACCACGAGATCTGGCTTGAGGATGATGAGACCAAGCAGAAGCGCAAGGTTGCTGGGGAGGCTATTCAGGACCATGAGCCGCTGTATGGCCCCCTTTACCTGCCTAGGAAGTTCAAGATTACCATCGCCATCCCGCCCCATAACGATACCGATGTCTACGCTCACGACATCGGTCTGATTGCTATCAAGGGCGCTGATGGTAACCTTGTCGGGTTCAACCTTCTTGCTGGTGGTGGAATGGGTGTCACACACAACAACAAGAAGACTTACCCCCGTACTGGCAGCATGTTCGGTTATGTTTCTGCCGATGAGGTACACATTGCTTGCGAGAAGATCATGTTGGTTCAGCGTGACCACGGTGACCGCAAGAACAGGAAGCACGCTCGTCTCAAGTACACCATCGATGACATGGGTGTCGATGTCTTCCGAGGCAAGGTTGAGGAGCTGTGGGGTCAGAAGTTCGCTGACCCTGCGCCTTTCAAGTTCGACAGCAACGTCGATACCTTCGGATGGCAGAAGGATGAGAACGGTCTCAACCACTTCACCCTCTTCATCGAGAACGGTCGTATCGAGGACACAGCCGAGTTTCCCATGAAGACAGGTCTCATTGAGATTGCCAAGGCGCACAAGGGAGAATTCAGGTTGACTGGTAATCAGCACTTGATCTTGTCCAACGTTCACGATGACGACCTCCCGGCAATGAAGGAGCTTCTCAAGAAGTGGAAACTTGACAACATTCACTTCTCTGGCATGAGGCTGTCAAGTTCCGCTTGTGTTGCTTTCCCGACTTGCGGTCTTGCCATGGCTGAGTCTGAGCGTTACCTTCCAGTCTTGATCTCCAAGCTCGAGAACACACTTGAGGAGGCTGGTTTGCGTCAAGACAGCATTGTCATGCGCATGACAGGTTGCCCCAACGGTTGCGCACGTCCTTGGCTCGCTGAGATCGCGTTCGTTGGTAAAGCCTATGGCGCTTACAATATGTACCTTGGCGGTGGTTACCACGGCCAGCGTCTGAACAAGCTGTACAGGAGCTCGATCAAGGAAGACGAGATTCTTGAGATCCTGCAGCCCATGATCAAGCAGTACGCCAAGGAGAGGAATGACGGCGAGCACTTCGGTGATTTCGTCATCAGGAAGGGTTATATCAACGAAACCACGCACGGAACCAACTTCCACGATAACGTAAGTCAATCTACAACACTCCCTAATCCAGCATAAGCTAATTGTATCTCAGACCGCGGAAGATGAGTCCGATGCCGAGTAAGCGATTGATTTAATCATAGTTATGATTGACGGTTCATGTAGTTGCATATGGCTGTTTTCGGTGGGGCCAGGTCATGCATTGGCGTTGTGTAAGCGTTTGTAGCTCATACCAAGATTCACAAAAGAATCACAATATATCAATTTCCTGTTCTAATTGGTCTGCACGGCCACCTCGCAACTCACGGGCTCAATCTATCGACCTTCCACTCCCCCTCGCCACCCTCCTTCTCAACCCATTCGTACTTGAAACGATCGTGCAAACGACTCGGCCTGCCCTGCCAAAACTCCACAACCTCCGGAATCACCCTCAAACCTCCCCAAAATTCTGGCACAGGAATCTTGTCCTTCCCGTCAAACCTCTTCTCTACATCCTCAACCTGCTTCTCCAGCTCTTCCCTCCCCTGTAGCACCTTACTTTGCTGACTAGCCCATGCGCCAATCCGGCTCCCACGAATCCGCGTGTCGTAGTAGACCTGCGACTCCTCCGACGTCAGTCTCTCAACGCGCCCTTCAACCCTGACCTGGCGCTCCAGCTCTCTCCACCAGAACGTCAGTGCCGCATGCGGATTGCTTGCAACATCGGCAGCCTTGCGCGACGTGTCCCAGTTCGAGTAGATCACAAAGCCGCGCGAGTCCAGCTCTTTCATGTACACCATGCGCGCCGACACCTTCCCGCTCGGCAGCTCGGCAGTCGAGAACGTAACGGTTTCGGGCTGGTACACGCCGCTCTTGGATGCTTCTTCGAACCAGGCGTGGAACTGGTCGGTGGGTGAGGGGAGGAGGTCGGAGCGGTCGAGCGCGCCTTTGGTGTATTGGGTTGCATGGCCAGGGTCTTCTGAGTTGCTTGTTGGTGCGAAGATTTTCTTGGAGGAGTTGTTGGTGGGTACTGGGGTTGAGGCGGAGTGTAGCATTTTGATGGATGTGAGCGATGTTGCTGTTGGATGTAGGATTGATGCTCGAGTGGTGATTTTGAGCGATTGGTTCAATATTGCTGGTCCTCTGGAGTGGTGAAGTAGGACACGTTTGAGCATGGATGTGAATGTAGGATCTGTTAACACAGATTGTGTTGAAGAAAATCTCTTGTCGTGGTGTGATCGCAGAAGATTCTCGGTGGTGAGTCTTCGGATGCACGATCGTGAGAAAGTGGGGTGACGTAATTATCTAGCACTTTCGAACTTGAGTTAACACCGGCACGATTGCTTCGCCGAGCGTCGTTTTTGGAATTCGAATTTAAGGAATCGCAGTTGAGTTATCGACATGTGCAATGTGATTGCTTTGCACGACCGCATCTAACCTGATGACGCGGTCGCTCCATTGGCCGGCGGCGCACACGAGACCCCGCTCGTAGTTAGGTCGGAAGACCACTCAAGCGGCTCAGTCCCATTAACACCACCTGAACCCAAGTCAGAGCATTATCCTCTTTGACGACGAGTTACCATGGGTACCGCATCGAAATCTTATCAGTACAATTTAGGGACATACCACCGAAAGGTGACGACAGCAAATGCCGAGGCTCAGGTGTGGTTCGACAGAGGCCTCATCTGGAGCTATGCCTTCCATCACGAAGAGTCAGCTCGATGTTTCGAAAAGGCCATCACTGAGGATCCTGGCTGCGCAATGGCATATTGGGGCGTGCGTCTGTTCCTGCAAGTGTTGTGATGGTCTGATGAAGGAGCTGACTTCAGTAGCTTGCGTTCGCCCTAGGTCCAAACTACAACAAGCCGTGGGATCTGTTCGACGAGAAGGAATTGAAAACCACCCTCGAAACTATTGGGCATGCGCTCACAAAAGCCAGAGATCATGCTCCAGACTCGACAGAGCTCGAGCAGGCACTAATCGAGGCAATTCAGTCACGTGTGCCAAAGGGGCTCGATGAGTCTGACTTCAAGGCATGCAACGAGGCATATGCAAGGGCCATGGAGTCTGTTTACAACAAGTTTTCTGATGATCTTGATGTTACAGCTTTGTTTGCCGACTCCGTAATGAACCTCTCGGCATGGGACCTCTGGGATCTGAAGACTGGCAAGCCGACCCCTGGATCTCGGTCACTAGAGATCAAAGGGTTCCTGGAGAGGGCACTCAAGCAAAGCAATGCCTACAAACACCCGGGGATTCTCCACTTGTACATTCATCTCATGGAAATGAGTTCAACGCCGGAAGTTGCGCTTGTACCCGCAGACCACCTCCGCAGCCTCGTACCCGATGCGGGCCATCTGGTCCACATGCCGAGCCACCTTGACATCCTCGTAGGGGACTATCGACGGGCCATAGCATCCAACGCTGATGCCTGCGTAGCCGATGAAAAGTATCACGACGAGCACGGGGGCCAGAACTTCTACTCTTTCTACCGCATGCATGACTATCACTCGCTGATCTATGCCGCGATGTTTGCGGGCCAGTGGAATGTCGCTATAGAGGCGGTGAGCCGTATGGAACGGTCGCTGCCGGCATCGCTCCTCAGCATCGATAGCCCACCCATGGCAGACTGGCTCGAAAACTTCTCGTCAGTGCGTGTACACGTTTTGGTACGATTCGGTCGCTGGAAAGAGCTGCTTGATTTGTCTATTCCGAGAGACAGGGACCTGTACTGCGTGACGATCGCAATGATACACTACGGAAAGGGTGTAGCATATGCCGCGATTGGCAACGTTGAGGAGGCCCTTAAAGAGCGTGCCGCTCTCAAAGAGGCTGTGAAACGCATTCCGTCGTCCCGCATCTGTGGTGACTTTCCCAACCGGTCAAACGTCGTGCTTCAGGTCGGCGAGGCGATGCTGGATGGAGAGATAGCCTATCGGCAGGGCAATTACGACGTCGCATTCAGCCATATTGAGGAAGCAATTCACCGCGACGACGCACTCACTTACGCTGAGCCTAGCGCTTGGATGATGCCTACACGACATGCTTATGCTGCTCTCCTGTTGGAGCAGGGCAGGGTCGAGGATGCGGCCGCTGCGTACAAGGCGGATCTAGGGTATGATGACACCTTACCCAGGGCAAAACAGCATCCGAATAACGTCTGGGCTTTGCATGGGTACCATGAGTGCTTGACAAGACTAAAACGAGACGAAGAAGCGGGGATTGTACGTCAACAGCTCCGATTAGCCCAAGCTGTAGCGGATGTAACCATTCAGGCAAGCTGCTGCTGTCGGAATGCCGGCAAGGCTTGAAGGGATTGCTACCGTCAAGCATTTAAGGCTGTTCATTGCCGGAACATAGCATTGACTCGCGTAGTTGAGTTCGTTGTTTGAGGTTCTTAAGCCACCTCTGCCCCTCGATCGCCAATGTCTCAATGTCATGTCATGCCTTATCAACTGTTTTTGGTCCTGAAAATGCTCTTGTGATGTCCATGTATATGGAATCTTCTATAGCTGGACTCTAGTCTTTAACAAACTTTGGACGGCGCGAGTGCCGACGCTGTTGGTCTCTTCAATCCGCTTCCGCATGCGAAAGGCGACTTCTCGAGTCAAGCCGCATTATTCGGTCAAAGGGTACCAATGGCAGTGCCGCGGGGCTTGCGGTGGTCTCGAGATCCGCATATTCTCCACAACGGACATGACTCTTGGTGTTTTGGTTGTCAACAATCTTCACTAGTCTTCTCTGACAGCACTAGCCGAGCTGACTTGACCTGTTGTGGCAGACTGCTGCCTCCAGAACAGTAACGATCTCCGACCACGGGCTGGGAGAGGCTTGTGGGTCCTTCCCGCCCCTGTCGCCATGCGGATGAGCTTTTGCGACTGCCGGTTTACGCCGTCTCACACCTAGCCCTTGAATGCATGATGGACACCAATCGAATCCTCGAAACAGACACGCCCGTACGAGATTATCTGGGACCGAAAAGTCACGGCCGCGTCCGCGAGCACCCGCGATTGTTGAATACGATGTAGTCTCCACGTCGTACAACCTGGAGGGTGGTCTGTCTGTAGGAGTGCCCAGGGCCCTGATGGACGGCTCCAGAAGAGCGGCTCCAAGCCCTGGCAATCGCTGTAAACATTGCGATCAGCTATCATTCGTCGAAAACGCCAACGAACTCTCAGTAAAGAGCACACCCCGGCCCCCCACCTGCTAGCGTATCGTCGTCTCCAGCAGATCGCTTTCGAATTTCAGCAAAGTCCTATGCGCCCAAGCACGGTCATGCTTCCTTTTAGCCTTGGGCATTGGCGTATGCAGGGCCCTTGTGCCGCCTCGCCCCTGTTCTTGCTCGTGTATATCCACAGTCGAGACTCGCGTAGAGATCATGAACGGTTCTCACATTCATCTTTCTGGTACTTCCTCCGGGAGCGCGCTCTGCTTTTGAAAGTTTGGGCGAAGTGAACTCTGCACGTTCAATCCATCAAATCTCAATATGGTCGCGAACCGTGGGCCAGAGCTGGAGGCGGTATGCTTGACGATGGCGTCACTGTCCTTGGTGTCAGTGGTGCTACGTGTCTACGTTCGAACGCGTTTGGTGAAAGCTTTCGGGTGGGATGACTTTTTTATGGTGTGCGCTCTTGTAAGTGGGTTCGAGAGGTCACAATTGACATGACGAAGACTGACTTTGATAGCTCTTTCACATCATGTTCGCAGCTTGTGCCATTGGCGGCATCCACTTTGGTACTGGCCGACATATGAAGGACTTGAGTAATGATAACATATTGAAGGCCATGCGGGTGAGTATCTCGGCTCGCTGTCAACAACATATCTAACAGAACAAAGTACTGGTGGTTGTGCTATATCGCTTATTGCTGGGCAATGATCACAGTCAAGATCTCCATCGGGCTTTTCCTGCTACGCATCACGGTCAGGCCGATCCAACGGTGGATCATCTACACAGTTATGGGCCTTACGGTTTTGACTGGACTTGCCTTCTTCCTCATCACACTCCTCCAGTGCACACCGATCTCCTTCTTCTGGGATAGATTCTCGCAAACGGGATGGTGTATCAATATTGACGTGATCATCGCCTTCACCTACCTTTACAGTGTCGTCTCTGTTATCTGCGACTTCACGTTCGCTCTACTACCCATATTTCTCGTATGGAATCTCAACATGTCTGTCAACACAAAACTCATGTTGATTCCCATCCTGGGCATGGCTTGTGTAGCCAGTGTCGCGGTCCTTTGCCGCATGGCATATGTTATGGATTTCAAGGACCCGGATTTCCTCTGGGCCACAGTCGACATCGCTATCTGGAGTGACACTGAGCAAGGTCTCGGCATCACGGCAGGCAGCCTTGCAACTCTCCGCCCACTCTACCGCCTGATATCAACCAAACTCGGCATCAGCACGACTGGCGGCAGTAGTAGTGGGAAAAACAATACCCCTCAGTGGTATAGTGGACGGTCTACGGCCAAGGAGTCAAAGAGAAAGAGTTTGTTCAACATGGGCACCCTCATGCGGACGGAGAAGGGCACAGTAAGGGACAATGAGGACAACTATGGCTTGGGAGACCTCCAGCCCATTCGCCTCAGGGATGACCTTGTTGACGATCACCAAGTTGAAAGGAGCGAGAAGGGCTTCACTTCATGGACTGTATCGGCTGGCAAGAGCTTTGACGAGGAGCGTGCTGTTCCCCGCATGCCCACAGGGAAGATCACGCTGCAGAAAGATGTGATCCAGGAGTCGGAACGGCGGTCCTTCTAAGATCACATTGATCGTGTTATTTCATAGACTATACTCACCCGATGCGTCCATTCAGTATACACATAGCGTTTGACAAGTCATTCTTTGCGACGATACCCGGATATGGAACAGGACTACATTAGGCATATAAGTAATCAACCACTTAATCAACCACTTAATCAACTCAACACTTCTCCAACTACTGCACCTCTTGCATATTGTAATACAGACGCTGAAATAAGGTTCAGATTATCTTTGACTCGCGCTGAACTTGTTGCGGAGGAACTCCTCGACCTCGGCGTCAGTCGGGCCTTTTGCCGCGAAATCGGGCGCTCTCGATCTTGGGGGTTCGGTGTTCGGCCGCACAGGTAGATCGACTTGGGCCGGAGGATCGTCCGGCAACTGAGTCGGAGGATTTTTCCCGGCCACTTGGTTCTGTTGTGGTTGTTCACAATGGCCATTAATTGTGGGTATTGCCGCTGCCGCCTCACTTTGTGAACGTGCTTCGTTTCCACTCGCCCCGTCGCGCTTTCCTCCGGGTGCGCTCGTTCGTTCGTTTGTGGGGAGGAGATCACCGTGGTACGGCTTATGCGCAGTCGTAACTGCCTCTTTGTCTACTTTCCAGATCCCTCCCTTGCGATCAACGGTGAAGGAACTAGGGTCGTGCTTTGATAGCTTGTCGAAGACTTCGTCGCGGTCAACTGGTTTGAAGAAGCGATTCTGCCAGGTCGTCCCATTGGTAGCCTCGTCTTTTCGCATTGCTCGCTGTCCCTCTTCGACAATTGATTTTGCGCTTGCAGCCGTTTTCATGTCGCCTCGCCTCAGTGCTGCAATGACATCGCCCCATGCTCTTCTCGATTCCCACGGGTCCTGTTCGGATATGTCTTCGATGTACAATGGTAATGTTTTGATCGTCGCGAAGTCAAGTCGTTCGATTTCCGTTCCTGTCCGAGAGTCTTCGAATGTTGACTCGCCATTCCACACGCCTTTGGCTACGTATAGAGTTTCGTCGGGACGGTCGATGTGGAACATCTTCGCTTCGAACCCATTCTTTTCACCCCCACCGAACCACGATTTTCCTGCGAACTTGATCTGCGACACGTACCCGGTCGATGATATGAGTGAATAGTCACCTTGCAGCTCAGGGTACGGTTTACCCCCAAGAATCCCCTTGACCTTGACATTCGGCACTGGCATGAGATAGTCCTCATCGTATTTGTCAATATGCAAGAGGGCATAGCCCTTCTGCTTTATGCTGACGTTGCCAGAGAAAGTGATCTCTTGCTCTGTGAAACCCTCTGCTCGAACGCCGTGCTTGTCGTTCCAGATGTAGCACGCCGTGATGGGCGGGTGGTGGCTGACTTGCTCAGATACGAGCCTCGTCTCTCCGAGCTCTTCGTCTTCCCACTTGCCCAAGAATAGTTCTCCCAGGAATGCGTTCAGCGGCTTCTTCACGCCTTCGCTTTCGTCTCTTCCGGCGTATTGTTGGTTGCGCAGCGCGCCCATGAACGACTCCAATACGTTCAGAGCTCTCTGCTCTTCAGTCTCTCCCCATGCTTGCCGCACAAACAAGTGCGCATGATCACACCAATATTGCGGAATCTCGACTGTTGAGTTCTCGGCCAGAAGGAAAGGAGGAGCTGTGATGTTGGAAAGATCCCCGGATATGGTTGCGATCGAACCTAAGAAGTCCTTCAGGGCGGACCTATTCGCAGCGATTGAGGTGTCTCCCATGGCGCAGATTTTGCTGTCAGAAGGAATGAAAGATCGGTGCACTTGCAATTTCTCGCCCTGAGCTCTGTATCATATGCAGTGCTGGCAGCATTGCCTTGTATTTCTCCATAATGTGTTGTCGCGGTTTGCGCTCCATTGGGCTGGTCAATGACGTCAGTCGTTTGGCCGCTCGTCACCGACGCAAGCTGCTGCGGCTTTGCTGCGCTACCACTTCGTAGCCGTTAACTTACCCAAGCAATCACGATCCTACTTATCGAAGACGATGCCCATCTGGTCTCTGATCGTGCATAGTCGGGATCCATGGGAGTAACGTGGCTTTAAGGGAGGTAGTTGTACGACTGTCAACACCTTCTCTCCATTCATCATTCATTAGAAGCCGTTTCGACACGAATACTCCCGGAGTCACTAACCATTTACAGACCGTTAACAAGTCGATGGTTCACATGCATGTCGTGTCAGCGACCGGAAACCTCATCCTATCGAGTGTATGGAGGCTATTGTAGGTTCAGCAGAGAGGCAGCACGATCGACGTTATGTAGGGCAAGATTATCGGCTCCCCAAAGGCGCCGAGAAGGCATGCAATCATTCGCACAGAATGCAAACATGTCGGGAAAGCTTAGCAGTGCATCCCACGTGGTTACTAACAAGCAGTAGTGAAGACGCAGCCAAGCTGTCTCGGCGCAGTGAGGTGCCGTTCTTCGGCTCATCTCGGTGCACCACACAGCTCCACCAACATCCGCCATCATCACGACCATGTCGTTCCTTATACTCCGCACCGCCTATCTCTACACGAGCAGCCCTTGAGCATGGATTCCCTGAGGATCTGGTTAGCATTCACTTGGCACTCTTTCCGTGCGCGTTCTAGCGCTGGTGTCAAGTGGGTTATCTTCTCCACTGATATCAGATAAGGATGTACAGCCTCGACATTCCCCGGCGACTTTACATAAACGTCGTCTGCGTGCCTGACTCTCGCGTGTCAACGGCCGTACTTGGCGCAGTAAGATCAAGACGATGACGGTATGTTGCTGACCGTACAGCACGGTGCAAGATAAGGGTCTTGGTGAACCACGGATGAGGGACAACGAGACAAGCCCCGGCGGCAGAAGGGCCGTACGCTGGGAGTATAAGAGCTGTGCACCGCAACAGTAAACCCGCAAGTCACTCCGGCCTCAACTTTCACAGCCCAAGATGAAGAGCTTCACCCAGCTTCTGCCGCTCCTCGCCTCCTTGGCTGCGGCCTCGCCCATCGACCTGGCCAAGACTGGACTACACGAGCTCTTCATCCGCCAGGACATCCAGACGCCCATCAACGCCTCGCTGCCAAACGTCACCATTTTCGCGACCGGAGGCACCATCGCCTCGCAAGGCTCCAGCAACACGCAAACAACCGGCTACTCGGTCGGCCTGGGCGTGCAGCAGCTCGTCGACGCCGTCCCCGAGCTCCTCAACATCTCCAATATCGCCGGCTACCAAGTCTCCAACGTCGGCTCCGGCAGCATCAACTCGACCATCAGCCTGACGCTGGCCCGCCTTATCAACGAGGAACTCGCCAAACCACACATCTCAGGCGTCATCGTCACCCACGGCACCGATACCCTCGAGGAAACCGCCTTCTTCCTCGAATCCACCGTCAACTCCTCCAAACCCATCGTCTGCGTCGGCGCCATGCGGCCCGCGACCGCCCTCTCTGCCGACGGGCCCCTGAACCTCTACCAAGCCGTGGTCCTCGCCGGCTCCCCCGCGGGGCGTGACAGAGGCACCATGATCGTGCTGAACGACCGCATCGGGTCCGCCTTCTACACGACCAAAAACAACGCAAACACACTGGATACGTTCTCGAGCACCGAAGCCGGGCAACTGGGCGTTTTCGTCAACCAAGTCCCGTACTTTTTCTTCGCCCCCGCGGCCCCCACCGGCCGCGTCGTCTTCGACCTCTCCAACGCATCAACGCTCGCTCAAGTCGACATCATCTACGCGCACCAGGACATGAACCCCGCGCTGTTCAACGCCTCCGTCGCCGCCGGCGCGCAGGGCATCGTGTACGCGGGTGTCGGCGCGGGCGGGCTGAGCGGCAAAGCCAGCACCGCCGCCGAACAGCTCTACAACGAGACCAGCATCCCCATCGTGGCCTCGCACCGCAGCACAGACGGCATGGTGCCGCCAGCGAGCGACGGCGACTGGGCCATCTCCAGCGGCTTCTACAATCCGCAGAAGGCGCGCGTGCTGCTGCAGTTGGGGCTGACGGTCGGGTGGAGCGAGCCCGAGATCAGAGACGCGTTTGCAAAGAGTCTGCCCATGCCTTGAGGTCTGCACTGCACTGCACTGCACTACACCACACCATACTGTACTGTAGATACGATAATAAGATAATAAGATACCAATCTCCCCCTTCTTTTCTCCCTGCTCAACACCGCTATACCGCGCCGCCATCCCATCGAACATCATCAACAACAACCAGGTCGCTTAGCTCAGTTGGTTAGAGCGTGGTGC
>JUDZ01009587.1:0-29122 GCA_000812845.1 Stagonosporopsis tanaceti | reverse complement strand
GGAAGGGGTCAGTGCAAGCGGATGTATAGAGGGTGTGTTATGAGTTCTTGATTTGTAGGAGTCACCTCCTCAGCGCGTTGCTACGTTCACGTTGTGAACTCAGGCCCATCTATGCGGTCTTCGAAGCCCCATTGTTCGAGTCATGCTTGCTGTTCGAGTCTTTCTTTTTACCAAAGAAATCCATGCTAAAACGCCTTGTTTTCTCAAACGACTCTTTCAACGCCTCCCTGAGTGTGATTTTCTCTTCAGCGGGATCTACGCTGCCATCGCTGGGAGGCAGGTCATCCAGATCCTCGACGTTGAAAACGTCCTCGCGGGTCGTGGCTGCACCGGCTGTTCGGGCTTCTGGCTTCTTGGAGGGTTCCGACATCTTAACAAGAAAGTGAGTGGTAGAGAAGTTGTGGAGGGCGGGAGCTTGAAAAGGAGAGCATGGGTTGGTATCTCAGTCGTTTGCTCGGGGCCACTTGCAAGTGAATACGAAAGGCCACGACTGCGACAGTGACGACATTCACCCGGTTCAACATCTCGGTCAATCACTCAGTGAAGTCCAACAAGCCCTGCGCGTTTTCCTCTGCGACAACACCTTCTTCAACCATCTGCCCAAGCACAGCCGCAACATCTGCACTCCTCCCTTTCCAGTTCTCTTTCTTTACACTGGAGCCACTTGATACCTCCTTCAGTATCTCTGCCACAATCGCCTTGGCGTCTGCTGTAGCTCGCGTCTGAACAGCTCCCGCGTTCTGTGCATAGCTTCTCGCTCCGCGGTAGAAAACGCCAGCGTTTGCCACAACGATAGCCTTGCTGTTCGCCCAAGCTGCTTTCGCGCCTGGTGTGATTGCAATGCGGAAACGGAATAACTCAGTGTCGCCGCGGGCTAGGAAGATGTCTGCCAGGCGAGATGCGGAAAGTGTCGATGAGAGTGGTGCTGACGATAGCTCGGTGAGTGTCTTCTGGGCTTGAGATAACGCGGTCCACTGAATCTCAAGATCTGATCCAAAGCTCGGCGACGTGGCAGTATACTGCAGACTATCTGCTATCGAGGATGCGAGGTCGATGAGCGCATCCGCATACGATGATCCGATGTTGACGTACGCAAGGCCAGGGCTGTTCTTCCGTTGTGACTCTTTGATCAAAGCTGCGAACGTCTGCTCAACCTGCTGCGCGTATTGACCTGATGAGCTCCTACTGCTTCGGTACATAGCTTCCGCGATGCTGGCTTGAAAATTAGCAGCAGCAAGTACTGCATCTTCTTTGGGTGAGGTTGAATCCTCTTCTGCGGTAGTCGTCTGGCCAATTGATAATGTTGGTCCTGCTTCTGGCTCATCTTCAGAGTCGGAGTCAGGCGAAGCATCAATGATACTAATGAGAGCTGGAACAATTTCGGTTGCCGTCAGAAGACCGTCCTGCGCTTTCTTCTCGATGCTGGACAGATCCTCTGGAGTGTACAGCCCAAGCAACGTGATAAGAGCGCCGAGTTGTGCTGTGCAAGTTTCAAGAATAGTGGTGGGCGTGACAGGCTCCTCGACTGTGGCCCAATCTCCAGGTCCTTCCGATGCTGAGTCGTCTTCCACGCCTTCGAGGTCGTTGGTCTCTACGGGTTGCGACCGGTCGCCTTGCCAGGCTTCCCGATACTCTCCTGAAGCCTCGGCTTTGGCGATCTCAGCTTGCATCTGCTCGTACTCCTGTTGCTGCTTCTGTAAACACCCAGTAAAGATATCGACGGCTTCTTCAAGCAGCGATCTGGCAGGCGTCTTTGCGGCTTCTTGTGTTCCATCTTCCAACCCAGCTTCCGCTAAGGATGTCAAAACCTGCGCCGTGTTGAATAGGATGTCGATGTTAGTAGAATTGAGGGAGATGGCATGACGATGCGAGTTTAGTGTCTCCTCTAACAACGCCACCCTGCTGCCAAGATGTGGTAGTATCCGGTCGTCCTCTGTGAGACTGTACTCTAGATTGGCCCTGGCTTTTATCAGCACGCGAACTTGAAGATGTCCATGTCAAATTGACTGACTTATTGTACGCCAGGTCGAAAGACTGTGGATGCTTCTTCAGGCCCTCATTATAGGTGTCGATGGCGCGGTTGAAGAAACGCGTTGCCTTTGCTGCATCGCCAGCTCTCCACTTGCCTGCGGCCTGTTCGTGCTCGTCCGCAGCCTCTAAGAAGTCATTCTCAGTCTGCGGCTCAGGCGCCTTGAGCTTGCCCTTTGGCTTGCCCGGCTTCAGGAAGTCTTTTCTCTTGGGACCCATTGCGAATGCAAGAGCGTGTGCAAAAGATATACGGATTGACTATCAAGATTACAGACCTAAAGGGCGTATCGGCAGAAGTAGATAAGTAAATGTATGATGTCTATAGACATCGTCCAGAACTTTTTGAGAAGTGACGTAGCCCCACTTCGCCCTGCCCCACCGTGCTTTCAGATGGCTCACCTCACCTTCTTCACATCAAACTCATCCCAAAGCACCTTCTTATCGATCAAATACCCATTCGCGTCAAAAAGCACGCCCTCGTCTTCTAGCAGCTTGCGCTTCGATTCCTGGTTCTGTCCGCTTGGCACTTTTTCCCAATCGCCCTTGAAGCCACCGATGAACTGTGCATCAAGCGTCAGCACCAACCTGTTCTGGCTCTGAGCAGCAACGTCGGACTCACGCCTGTACTTGCAATGCACCTGTGACACGGAATCTCGGGCGCGAATGGATTGTTGCGTAGCGCGCCCCCAACCGCGCGCGGGGAGCTGTTCAGCGCTTTCGACATGGCTGCGTATGTTGTGATGCGGCCTTCAGGGATCTGCTGCAGGAGCGCATAGACACGCTCTTGGTATTCTGTGACTTTCTGTGCTTTTGACATTGTTCTGTGGGAGCGTTGTGGCGGAGCTGTACAGGAAGCGCGCTCTGAAATACGAAGCTAACGCGTGGTCACGGGGGTTGCTCTCAAAGTGGCCTCTCGGCTTGCAAGGCTCACGACTACTGAGTCATGCGTGTGATCCAGTGATGATGTTCAAGGGAATACTGATGGATGGGAGCATTATCGAGAGAGGAGAAGTCAAGGTTCATTCTGATGATAAGGAAACCAACTCCGGAGACGGTACACAGCCCTAGACCAACCCGCTCTTCATACATCCTCAAGTGGTTCTCAGCGAAGGAGGCCAAACGCACACACCACCACAATCCGCACCACCGTTCTCAGGGTCGCAGTCATCTGGTTTGTCGGCACAGATCTGCCTGCTGTCCGGGCATCGGAAACCAGCGAACCCTCCACACAGTTCGTCCTTCACACAGATACCCGTCCCATCGCACTCAAGTCCACAGCCCGATTTAAACGGATCATTCATGCAGATGTATCCACCGGGACATGGGGGGTTGGTGTTCGCGCGCCCACCGCCACAGACTCGTTGCTTGCGGGAGCCGTCGACGACAGGTTTCGTGGTTGGCTTGGGCTTTGGGCCAGGGCAGTCCTATCATTGTCAGTCGGACGGTTCTGAGTCTGATCGTTGCAAGGCTGCTTACCATCGGAGCTGGCTTTTTACCGCCACACTTCCTGTAGCACGCTTGTTTTGCTGCTTTGGCGCAATAGCAGCCTGCAGGCCACGACTGAACGCACGCGGTCTGCTCGCATTTACAAGTCTTCACGGGTTTGGGTTTCAGAAGACCGGCTACAAGCTCAGAAACCATACTTTGAGGCTCAGGAGCAGCATTGCGTTTGACAGGTCCGTCGAGTGAGATGCCACCATGTGGGTTGAGAGGTGGGCATGTGTTGAGTCCTGGGGATGGGCCACCACACTTGTCGTAGCAGGTTTTTGCAATGCCGTACGCGCAGTGGCACGAGTCTGGGAAGACTTGAATGCACATCCTCTCTTCGCACTCGCAGTCCGGGACAAGAGGCAGGTCAGGCAGTTCCAAGCTTGATGGCACTGTTGGCTCCGGTACCACTGACGTGAACGTAGGCTCTAGCGGGAGCACGAGTGGAGTCGGGGTTTGTTTCGGCCTGCGACATATCTACAGCGCTATCAATGCTCGCTCCCCTGGCTTGATCTCTTGGGACCTACTCTGAACTTCGTTGGCGTGTAGTTTGGACATCGCTGCTTGCACCTCAATTCGGCGAGATTGACACATCTGCAGCCTTCCTGTAGCCCACATTAGCTACGATCCTATCTCAGGAATACAAGAACTACTTACAAGAGTATCAGTGGCAGGGCACTTGACCTGTGGGCACTGGCAATCGTCCTCTATGAAGGACTGCGCCACCACTAGCGATCCCAACAAGGAAAATGCAAGGTAGGAGAGCTTCATAGTGCAAAGCTCAGAAGTGAAGTCAAGACGTAGCTCCACGCAGCTTGGGCTCATATCACAAAGCTGAGAAGTGGTGTTCTTATATCCAACCCTACGCAAGCCATCCGTTGCCTTGACATCACAGCCAAGTCGTCCCCACGTTCTTGTGTATCGCCAAGGTGCTTCCTCGTAGCCGGAACGTACTGCAAGCCACAAGAAGGTTTACCAAGCCAATCGAAATCCTACAGCAGAGCGCATTAACTCTTGGAAGCCTGCAGCCGGCGAAAAGCGAAGTTCGCATTCCACGGCTCACGCCACGACGGATGGCAGATGACTTGTGCGTGGTACAACCGCAGTGAGAATGCTTAGAAGTTTGTCAAGGGAGTAGATACTGCTGGCAGGCTAAGAATAGCTGAAGACAAGCTTTCTCAAGGCACACGGTTAGCGCTCCTTTTGCGGGGTACAGCAAGCACAAAGTTCAGTCCGGAACAAGAATTCGGTCCATGCCTTTGGGACTTGATAGCGCGTTCGTGATCTGGTGCACATGTTCGCTAATGACAGAGCAGCTGAGTCTGCACAGCTGAAACCAGACGATGCCATTCCAGTTCACTCAGATCTCAGAAGAACTGAAGCACCGGATAATGGGCAGAACGGACCGATTTGACTGAAGAGTATCATCCTTCAAAACGCTAGAAATTCCTTGCAGCGGTGGGTAGGCATGGTGATTAGTCGCAGAGTCAAGGGAGGACACGCTGAGTTCAGCTCAGGACCACGTTGCCGAGGAATGCTATTTCATAGCGCGACCCGAACTTTGTAGATTAGCAATTTCCAAATGCGACCGCCAGCCTTGCCGTACAAAGAAAGATGCGATGGAAATGCGGAACTGGAGATTGAATTGATATGGGTCTCGGAACGCCGTGTGTATGCCGCTCAACAGATGCAACGCCAGTCGTAACTAGTTTATGTATTGTACCATTCCAATGCAATCAGATTGTCGTTCAAGCGTAAGCAATGTGGAGTTGATCATCGGTCTCGGTCCACATCTTCCGGTGGAGACCGTCGTTGAAGGCCGGCAGTGGTTCTGAACGCATCGAAGCCTCGCCAAATGACCGTGGACACTGTGGAACTCAGATCGCGAACCGAGCTACTCAGCTCCGCTGCTCTGCTTCCGGGTATATCTCGAGCGTTTGGCTGACGCTCCTCACCCGCCCAGTTGGCTTCTACATCGCCGTCAGAATCGGCACTGTAACTACCCGAGGAGGACGCTGTTGCTAGCAGAGGCCTCGAAGCTGAGGGAGAGTCGTTCCGAGTCTCCGCGACTTGAATCTGCAATGGATCCACAACACCCTCGTCGTCAGCTAGCCGAGGTACCGGAGAGGAAGGACTGTCGTGGTCAAGATATGCTTGCGATAGCGATCGCACGACATCACCCTTGCAGATAGGGCACGTTCGCCGGCGTGTCACCAGCCAAGGCGTACTAGAGTCTATCAGCGTCTACTCAGCGTGAGAGGGGGGATACTCACATGCAATCAGCATGAAACTCATGGCCACAGGGAAGGCTCATGACCTGACTGACGCCGTCCACATACTCCTCAAGACACACCACGCATTCCTTTTGTCGGCCGCCATAGCGACGCCTCCATTCGGCTAGTCCAGTCTCGCGTTTCTCCTCCTCACGGTCACGAGTCGTACGTTGGACTGACGAAGATGTCGCAGGTGCCTCAGGCTCGTCTCGCGATGAGGAGTTGGTCGGCGCAGATGCGATCCGAGGGGATGGTCGTTGAAGTAGAGGGGTGGTCGGAGTGGCTGCTTCGGAAGTGGCCGACGGTGAAGAAGAGGAGTCGCTTATAGTGTGGTAAGTCCGAACGGGAAGGCGTTCCACAACCGACTTTGGGGCTCTCCAACGCCGGCGTCTTATGCGAGAGCGAAGAAGCAACAGGGCGTAGACAACAGAAAGCGTTACAAGTGGACTGACAACAAGGACAAGGAGGGTATCGAAGAATGGACTGGATGATACGTTGGTTGGCGTGAGCGTTACCCAGAGACCTTCGTGAGGTTGACTGTCATCGAAAAGTGTGTCGATCTCCTGGCTGTCAGCACTAATGATAGATGTGACACTCCTTCGACTCGAGCTCAGCCAAGAGCGCCAGTGTACCGTCTTGTCGCTATTGGGCGATGTGTACCTCGACTCCGCTCTGCGGCGAGTGCCGTCCATCGCGGAGGAGGACGAGGTAGGAGAGATTGCTGAGGGTGCAGGGAGAGTCGTGGTAGGCAAGTTGCGGAATTTGGGGTCGCGCCAGTCGTCTTCGCCAATCTTAAAGTTGTCTGTAGGCTGTTGTTCAGCGCTGGCAAAGCCCAGTGCGATCAATAGCGAATGTAGCCAATCCTTGCTGGGAGAAGTGGAGGCCAGAGGACCATCCTGTCCGCCGGTGAAAGGAGTAGTTGTAGCATGAGGCGTGTTCTCAGTCGCTGTTGGCTTAGTCTTCTGCTGAGAGGACACAACGCCGTACAAGGTCTTGCCGGATGGGAGAAGAGACGAGAGCAAGTGCGCAGTCGTATGGGAGGTAAACAACGACGGAATGGTGACGTTGGATGTATCACCTCTAGCGTACATCCGAATCAGACTTCCGCCGCGCACATCGTCGCCCACGATGACTGCAACGCCGCCGCGTCTCTGCGCCCACTCTACCTTGGCCAGGAAGCCACAACCGCCTCGTTTCAGCAGTACTACTTTGCCTGCAATCTCGGCGCTCTCTTGGAGTGATTGGATATCGGCGTGATCTGAAGACTGTCGTGTGCCCTGCTCCAAAGGCTGGTGCAGGTGGTCGTCGGTGCCATCATCTGTCGGGGCTGGTACGGCGTCCTCCTCCAGAGCAGCCCGTCTGGGCTTGTCTTTCTTCTCAGCCAAAGGGCCTGTCCGCCTGCTCTTGACAGTCGCGGCTGGCTTCAGGGCGTGTGCAAGACCCTCGCCACTCCCATCCCAGCCGGGTATGTCGCTGCAGCCAAGCTCGCCGCTGCTCAGTGCGTCGTCGCCGAATCCGCTGCCGATCCAGAGCGGACCGCTCAGCCCGTCGCTGGGGAGGTCTGGCCCAAACGCAGCTGGTCGGGCGAGGAAGAAGGTCGAGTTGTCGTCGGTGAGGCTTATGATGGCTGACGGAGGGAAGAGCGAGCCGGGCGAAGTAAAGGAGAAGAGGGCGTTGATGCTGGACTGTTTCTGCGCATGTGATGTGCCTTGGAGCTCCTGCTCCTGACGCGCGCCCAGCGCAACATAGAGGAGCAGCGTCACGGCGAGCAAGCTCGTCGCCAGTGAGACGAGGACCCGCAGCGGGCGGGGCATGCTGGCGATGTGCGGCAGGGTGCGGCAGGGTGCGGAGAGGGGCGAGGCAGGCGAGGCGGACGGTGTGGTGAAGAGCAGCAAGGTATGCTGGGCCCTGGGGTGGTTCACGGCATCCGGCGCTGTCTGGAGAGGCACGCCCGTGGTCGTCTCAGCGGCTCGTGACAGCGGTCGATGACGACGACGAGGCTTGCAGGCGCGGGGGGAGAGCACGAAATCGCTCAAGCAGGTTGGGACGGCGCGACGACACAGCACGGCGACAGCAAACGCGAGGACGTGCGAACGTGCGAGCGTGCGAGCAGGTCCTGGGCGGCAGGTAACAATATCTTGCTATGCACGCTATGCGAGGACGTGCGAGAAGGGACTAACAGCCCGGCCAAGCAAACAGCCGTCTGTTGTGCACTTCGTGATTGAAGCCCTGGCGGCACCGGGCCGCCACTAGCCCAGCCCTGTTCTGCTCTTCCCCTCGCCCCGCCATGTTGATCTCGCCGCAGCAGGCAGATGACCCTTATTGCGCATGAGACGCAAGGTTGACTCGAGCCATTGTTGTCTTTGCTGGAAGCAGAGCTTTCTTTCGCGCAATGCGGCTCGTGTCTCAAAGCAAAGGCTGTTTGTGCTGGAGAGACTCACAGCACCAACGTAGCGGGGAGACATCGTACGACCCCAAGCTCACATCGCGCTGCTCACCACAACAAGGCTCGCAAGACAGATGCTCTTATTGCTAAGTAGTACACATCCATAAATCACCTCCGCGGACTGCCAGCGTTGTAGCTTCCGTAGCAACATGGGCGCGAGGGCAGCGCAGCACGAAGCCGGCCGTTGTGGCTTCCTCAAAGACCAGCGCTCTTGCACCCAGGTCTCGACGATGTTGTTGTGCTTGTCGACTAACCGATCTTCCCCCTTCAGCTCACTTCGTCATACTCGCCATCACCACCTGTTCCCTGCACTCTCCTCCAAAACCTTTTCCATTGTTCTGCCATCTCTACCACTCCCCTAGTCTTATTCTACCTCGAGTCTCGCCTAGGCCTCCTACCCGTCATACACTGCCTATCTGGCCTCCAAAGCATTTGCTGTTCCACACGCTTTCGGCGACACTCTCACAGCCCCTATTAGTACTCTCTTCTGAGAAGGCCATAGTTATGAACACCACGCAGCCAAGCTCATCGACCGGAAAGCTTCACCGATTTGCCTGGAATGAAGACCGTATACACCGAAGATTCAAACCGTCCTGGTGAGAGGCGCGTACTGGCATGGCTTCCAAACAGAACACGCCATCTGTTGATTGCCTTCTTGGGCGAGTTCATCGGCACGTTTCTGTTCCTCTTCTTCGCCTTTGCAGCAACGCAGACTGCAAACAACCTCCTCGGTACTAGGGCGATGGATGTCGAGTCTTTGATGTACATCTCGCTGGCTTTCGGTTTCTCTCTGGCCGTCAATGTCTGGGCCTTCTTCCGCGTCAGTGGAGGACTCTTCAACCCTGCCGTGGGTCAATCGTTCGATAACTAACCCTCTCTGTATGACTGACGAGCGTGAAGGTAACCGTTGCCATGTTTCTTATCGGCGCCATAACTTGGCTCAAAGCTGCACTCCTCATCGTTGCGCAACTCTTGGGAGCCATGGCTGCCGCTGGCGCTGTTTCGGCAACCTTTCCAGGTCCACTCGCCGTTCGCACACGCCTTGGAGCCGGCACATCTATCAGTCGTGGAGTCTTCATTGAGATGTTCCTGACCGCCTTGCTCATATTCTGTATCTTCATGTTGGCAGCTGAGAAGCACCGGTCCACGTTCGTTGCTCCGATTGGTATCGGCCTGGCACTATTCGTTGCTGAGCTGGCTGGTAAGTAGTGTACTTCTGCACATCCTCTGCATCATGCTAATGAAATAAGGTGTCCTGTACACTGGCGGATCTCTAAACCCGGCACGTTCTTTCGGTCCTGACGTTGCCACCAAGCGTTTCGATGGCTACCACTGGATCTATTGGGTGGGGCCACTTCTCGGCGCTCTGCTAGCCGTGCTGCTCTACCGTCTTCTCAAATTGCTTGAGTACGAGACTGCCAATCCTGACGCCGATGGCGATGGTCGCCAAGAGGTCTTTCACAGGAACGGAGGCTCTGTAACGAGCACCACTGGAACCAGTATGTCAGACCATCTCAATACGTAGATACCAGAACACTGACAGTGTAGCCCGCGGCCGTGGCACAACCGATGGAACCTCTGATGAACTAGATTTTGCATCTCGCATCCGCACTGCGAAGCATGGTCCGCACCACAATGTTGCCCTCACCACTGATCAGACCCAATTTGCTTCGGTATCAGAGCCTATGCCTGTATTCAACGCCGGTTATGACGGCAATCGCTCTCAAGTCATGCCTGACCGCAGCTACCGTAGTGGCCCCAGTGTTGAGTCTGGCTCATCGTAGTCTGGCAGTACCAACTCCTTTTATTCGTCCACCACATTTGACTCCGATACATCGTCGAGTGCGCAGGCCGAAGACTTCAAGAATACGAGACCGCAAAAAGGGCGCGGCTTGATGGACGGTCACATATACTACCCGTGCTGTTGGCTCCCTGGGTTTGTGTTGAGGGCTATTTTTTGCCCTGGCTAGTATTGTCGTCAGCGTGGTCAGACGTGCGCAGCAAATGTGTGTTGAAATTCTTTCATGTACATGATGGATCAAGGTCAGATTCGCTATCCTTTGACGATTACACTTCGAATGACAAAACCTTCCACTCCAGCCCATCTCCGCCATACATACGCCTTGTGACACTGTGATTATTGGCCCACTGCACTAGCGATTCAGCTCAACTCTACATCGCAACTATGCCCACCTTGCGTCTCCAGTACTCGCTCCCAATCGAAGGTTCGCCTCACTGGGCACAAAGGTACGGTCGCCGTCATATTCGGAGCCCAATCGCAAGCGTGTCCATGCACCATTACCTTGTCCTCTACGAAAGGAGTTCCGACGACTGGGCAGAGGTGTTGGGCCAATAGAGACGCTATAGTCAGAACTCTGAGCTGTCCGAACAAAGTCAGGGTCTGGAGCCTTCGCTTCAACATCGTTCACGCAGTCGTTCGAAGCTTCCAGATCCCCATCGTACGAAGGCATTGTATAGCTTAACCTAGGCGTCGACCGAGCATCTACAGCGTTCCTGAGAGATGGTTCGTGCAGGCTGTTCTTGAGGTATGTATGGTAGTCCTGCACTGGCGTTGTGTCCTGGGATTGAGATACCGAGGTACTGGAGCAGTTTTCGTTTGCAGCAGTGTTAACGCTGTCTTTGGTGGTGCTCCACTCCTCGGAGTGGGGTGATTCGGTGGCGTACATGGTTGGGGAGGTCTCGTTGAGCGGAGAGCTGCGTGGTTGCGGAGTGGTCTCGGGGCGTATAACGCGAATACTGGCAAGCTTGATGCTGCGGTGTCGTGTATCAGTATTGGGGGGCTTGCGGTGGTATAAGATGACGAGGGCGAGGATGACGACGCTGGTGAGTGTTGCGCTGATGGCTATGGGGAGTGGGCGGATTGGGATAGGGTGGTTGGAGGGCGACAGGCCGGTTGGTGGAGCAAGCCAGACGATGGGGACTTCATCATCTGCACTTGGTGGTGTTGATGCCATGGCGGCTGGGAGCTCGGATATCACCGCAAGGAAGAGCTCAAAGTAGAGGAGTCAGATTAGGTCTTGGAGTAGAGGTGAATATAGCGTGTTTGCACGATCACGCGTCAACGCCTTTGCGCGCGCGTTTCCGGGCTTCTGAAGAGTCAAACGTTCTGCCTGTGGACTCGCCGTCGCCACCATTTGCATCTTTGTCCCCCTTGACATGCCTAAGCTCATTCATCGATATAGGCGGTGGTGCCTTTCTTTTCCTGGGATCTGGGGAGCTCATTTTCCGCATCTCGCGCTCGAGTCGAGCGGACAGTCTCCGCAGTAGCCACTGCGCCTCGCTCGAGTTGCCCATGAGCGGACTGCGGATTCCCAGCCAGCTCCACGATTGGTCATCGCCGTCATCCGCAGTACCAAGGTCGGGTGAGGAGCGGTTGCCGTGCTTGTGATGCACGCGGGCGCGGCGGTGACCCGAGGCGTCGTTCTCATCTTGCCCAAGCAGACGCAGGTAGTATGCCCATTCCGAGTAGCTGTACTCTCGGGGAGGCGACGCATCGGCGTCCTTCATAAGCTGCCTGATCTCCTTGGAAAGGACAAAGTGATAGAAGTGGATATCCCCCGTCAGCTTGTCGCCGTGCTCGCCTGCCTCTTCCGCCAGCCCAAGCTCTTCCTCCTCCATGTGTTTTCTGAGTCTGTCCATCATATGCCTCAACGACGCGCCGGGATCGGTGTCTCGAGATTCTTCCTTGTAGACTTTGCGCATTCGCTTGGCACCAATTCTGAACGTGGACATCAGTCCTCCTTCATCTGGCAGAAGGGTCAAAGAGCCGACCCATATTGTGAAGTTTTTGAACTCTTTGATAATTGTGTCGCCCATATTGCTGATGAGTATGGTCAGAGTGGGGACGGCTAGCAAACTCCAGAACACGAAGAAGGCTTTGCCAGCATTCGACTGCGGGACAAGATCACCATAGCCTATTGTTAGCAGGGATGTGTACGCAAAGTACATGGCGGAGAAGTAGGTCCAGCCTTGGGGCTTCTCAGCAAACATGAAGACAAGAGCACCTAGAAACCATAAGAGCAGGGCTGCTGTCGTCGACAGAGCCAGTGAAGTGTATCTTCGGTCCCTTTCGGAGAGCTGTTGAATCTTCCGCATCACATGAAACTCCTGTTCTCTTTTCTGGGATTCGGACAGCCCACTCTGGGCATAGTTCATTTTCGAGAACCAGCCCAATGTGATCGTGCGCGTCTCATCGTTGTACGAGCCTAGGACCTTCTCTCTCTTTTTCTCCGTGAACCGAGCTGCCATCTTCTGTTTTCCGTGTTCGAGGATCAGTGATCGTATGGAGCCGATGACCAAACCAACCGTGACAAGTCCACCGATGGCATAAGGGAACAGCAACGAGCGGGCTGTGTGTGTCGTGGGAACAAACTCGCCGCCGATACCAACTGTCAAGAGAGTGAAGTCGGCATAGAAGACTCCATCCAGGAAGTTCCATCCTTCGACTTCTGCGAATATCAATGCACCAAGCAGTAGGTAGAACATGAATCCTATAGTCTGCAGCATGAGTGTCCTTTGGCTTGGAGACAGTCTAAAGTCCTTGGGATAACGGCCCTGATATGCGCCGTATATAGTAAGCAGCATCAGTGAAGCGATGACGAAGTACAACCCAGACGCTATCATGCCGTAGTAGTATGCCTGACTCAAGGCATGCTCCTGTCTGGGCTCCAGACGAAAGATCGAGGATGATGCCACTCCAACGAGAGACATCAGCATGAACGATGCTGTGTAGAATCCAATAACAGTGATTGGTTGGGCAACTGCAAACGACACCCTTCGTGCCATGTTGAGCAACAGAAACATGTTGGCGACAAGGGCGAAGACCAGTGAGATGGAATTGATAGCGATCAACCATTTTGGGTCTTCGACCGTGAAACCATGACCTTCGTCACTGCCTGGCGGGATGTAGACTCTCCACTTTTCAGGAAGCGCGCAGATGCTGAATGCATTGGCCATGGGACCGAAGGTGCCAGCTATGAGCGGACATGCTGTGGACGCAAACCACCAGCGACTGCAGATATCAGTAACATTCAAGGCACGGTGCTTGACGAGCGTACCCTGGCTTTAGAAACTCCCGTTCCTCTTCTTCAGCCTGCTCCTTATCTTGATCATACTGCGTTGTGTTTGCTTCGATATCTTCCGCCGCTTGGGATGCAGACTTGTCGAGGCCCGGGTCGTTCATGTTGGAACGGCAATATCTTCAAAGCAAAGAACGGTTGATGCATGTCTACTTCAAGGGCGTTCAACCTAGCAATAACCAAGGAGATTGACATGGTCAAGTGCAGAACAACCAAGCTGCGGTGTGCCGCGTGGTCGAAATGACCAATGACGTAGTCGCGCCAGCGGCGGCAGTCTGGACGCCCCGCGGACCTATGTATGAAGGAGCACGAGACTTGATCTGCTCGCGAGTCGCAGCGGCTGCAGAACCGTGCGCATCCTTCCCAGACCCTGTTTTGTATGTTCGATCCGCGGACAGGAATAGCGGGACCAAAGCTTGTCAGGACGATGGTTGCGCACGTGCTTTCGCGTTTTCGTGAATACCCCACACAAAACTTCCCCGTTACTTTGACCTCCACCAAACTATGGACGCACGAAGCTACACAGCCACGACAAGACAGACTCTGCCCGTGTTTGACATCTACAGCAATCTAGATGTCGTTGTTTGGTGGTGACAGCAGCGCGCCACCAACTGAGTCCGAGTATGAATCTGAGAGCGACAACCCGCCGTCCTCCATCGTGCAGTCGCTGAAAAGTCCTCCCAACGCGCAAGAACGATACGCTCAGCCCGAGGCTCGCGACACCGCGGCTGAAGATGCTGCTCACGACGTAGCTAGGAACGACACCGACGGCGAAGATTCGGACGACGATGAACCAGAACGGCCCAATCGATTCAAAGGGCCGCCACAGACATGGAAGGGCTACACCGCAGCAGACTGCCAGGTCGCCGAATCGTTGCAGCAGCTTGAAGACACTGATCTTGCCGCGCACCTATACAATGCGCATGCTTTGAAGCGTCGCGCCCGCAAACCTGCAGCGGGTTCATCAATGCTCAACAACTGGCGGAACAAAGATGCCTGGCTGAAGCAAGGCAACGAACTGCAATACACAGATGCCGCAGGGCAGTCACAGACCGAGCTAGTTCCATCCAAGGACTGGACGGCGTGGCCACTGCCGCCTGCCTCGCTTGGCACTTTCAGTAACGGCCATAGACCGGCGTCAGCAGATCCCGAAGGAGACGAGTGGATCATTGGAGGTACTGGCCCACAAGATCCTGGAGAGGAGCTCAAAGGCGAGATGTTAGGTCTGTTCTTGCGACAGGCTAAGGACAATTGGAATGCAAAAGAATGGCAAGACGATGGTTCGCGGACCTCGACGAAGAATAATCGATCAGGGCTGAGATCCCGGGCGCAAAGTGTGAACGTAGACATTGAGATGAAGGATAGAGACGTGTCCAATTATACAATTGCTGGGGAAGAGCCGGCTCAAGAAGGTGGAGTAAGGCCAGCCAGAAAGCAGCAATTGGACTTGGACATCAAGCCAGTCATCCTTGCAGACGATGCCAGAGCACAGAAACTTCTACGCCCGACAATTGCTTCTATGCTCAACAGCCTGGATGACGTAGCGCTAGCCCTACAGCGAACGCGACTCAATCACTTCGGTCGAGGAGGCCTTGGCGAAGGATCGTCGCAGAGCGAATTCACAACAGACGCAGAGACAACCGAGGCAGAAGCAAAGTCCAGGTCGCAATCTCGAGTGAAGAGTACCGCTCGAAGCAAGCCGGTAACACGACAGTCGTCACGGCCATCTTCCAGCCGGGCCAGTCGTGCTCCAAAATCGCCAGAGAAGCCATCGATCTCTGCAAGGGACCCTGAAGATAGTGACTCGGCCTCGGATTATGGCGAGCAGTTCGCAAAAGACCATCCGCTCGACTCTGGGGCGTCTGGTAGCCCAGCGACGCGTCGAAAGCGGAGCCGATCAGAGAGCACTATGGATGAGGATGACATGTCGAATACGCGCGACTGGTCACGAGCGGGTCTCATGGATTGGAGTGAGGTCCTTGGAATCGCAGCCGTGAAGGGATGGAACCAGACGGCTCTTGCACGGGCTGCAGAGCGTTGCGCAGCCTTGTTTGGGGAGAGCATGTCATTTATGCCCTTCCACGAAGATCTCGCTAGCAAACCGACGGCAGAGCTTGTACGCTACACTCCATCGACCATCCCAGCGCCAAGCACAACCATCGCCGGTCCGCCTCGTCCAATAAAGAGACCGTACTGGCAAGTTGGTACAATACGCTGTCCTCATACCGACTGTTATGGGCATCATAAGGACTTTCGGTGGTCCCACCGCGTCATTGAGCACTGTATGCGGACCCATGGGTACGATCCTCGCACCAACGATTCCGATAATGAAGAGCGGCAGCATGGAGGCGTCCATACAGACGGTTTTTTGCAGCCTATCTCTGCGAAACAAGGATGGCTGGGACGTGGCAGGTCAAAAGCAGGGGGCAAGAAGAGAAAGACTGGTGAATCAGACGCCGTAGACCCTTTGACTGCGGAGTTTGCGGTCGGAGATGGAGAAGAAGAGAAATAGGTGCGATGATATACCCCCTTAGGAATGAAGCCTACAAATTCGCTTCTTTCGAGCGAACATTTCTACGAAGAACAGCAATCTATATTAATTACAACTTGCTATAGTCTATAACTTGCAACATTTTAAACAACTCTCTTCTTACAGCATGCACTGCTCTCTCTATATTGGTCTATTAGGGTTAGATTTGGTTGTATTATTTAGTAATCGTTTGCAGTAATTGTGGCCAACCTAAAGTTCTACGATGCTCGACAATGATCGCTCAAAAAAACGAGCTGCCTCATCGTTGACGATTAGCAGCCCCACATTTGCGGGACCTACTGTAGGTGCGCGCAATTAGCGTACCTCCCACGCGTCGTATTGCCCGACGCGACGGGACGTTTCTCCGCATTGGCGCGTTCGACTTTGCTCATGCTGTAGCTATTCGCAGTCATTGTCGGCCCAGGCATATCCAATTCGATTCAAGTGTTTATAATTCACGGTACATACAAGTTCTGACATACCGCTCGGCTGCTAGGTGTCATGGCCGCCTACCCACAGCTGCCTGCGCAATGGCATTATTGTATGCTCCACATGCATTGGAAAACAGAAGAGGAGCCGCTTATACCGAGACAGATGCACCAGCAGTTCCAAACCAACTATATCCTTCGCTCCCGTCTAGCTCCCCTCCCCCATACTACTCGCAGCCGACGAACGACGTGCCCTCCCATCAGGAGCCGAGCACGCACTCAGTTCATGGCCCTAGTGAGGTCTTGCGACCTATCGATCCATCCATGGACCGAAGCCCTGGAGGTCGTTATGAGTCCCCCACATCTCGAGCACAAGCGGACAACTACATGCCGACACTGGAATCAGACACAGCATCGTGGACCCCATATGAGCTACACCACAGCGAGTATAGGCATGCATCGCAGGGCCTGAAGCAGAGTAGGCCAGATCAAGAGCTGGGACAGGCATCCCGCTATACATATGTTGAGACCAGTTTTCCTGCGTTTCCCCACATGACACGTGCGAGACGGTATCTGAACGAGATCTACAGTAAAAACGGAGAACCACCCAGACTGGTGGGAGAAGCTGTAATTGATCACAATGGCATCATTGTAGGATTTTGCGGCAGGGAGCGGGTACACATAGACCCCGTATCTGGGCGGCTTGTACAGCCTTCGAAAGAGTTTTCTGCATCCATCGCCAATGGACCTTGGGAATTCGGCTTCGGAGCGTCCAAACGCCCATTGCAACCCTCCAGTTCTCCACGCGGCTCGAAAAACGCACCGCTCGAGATTTCGTCCAGCCCGGAGCGCGAGACGAAACGCAGGAAGCCAGACCTCCTAGCCAGTGTTCGTTCTAAAGCGCGGGAGGCTGCCAGACCAGCAAAGCCCATGAGTTACGAAGGCTTTTCGAGACAAGAGCTCACGAAGATGCTCGCGGAAACCACTAATACCAGTTCGGAGAAGGTGCGATACTACGCTGTAGGTGTCGGACGCGAACCGGGAGTTTACCTCGACTGGCCCTCCGCTGAGAAGCAAGTCAATGGTTTTCATGGCGCAAAGCACAAGAAGTTCAAGACCAAGGAGGACGCATTGGCATACGTTGATAAGTACAAAGCATCTGCCCACATTGCGCCGACTATAGAGAACTCTCGTTCAATGGCACAAATATCCTTCGAGTCGGGCCATCATCCCAATAGCGCCCAACATAAGCCGCACGAGCCATGGTCACAGCAAAATAAGGTATTGGGCCCAGGACGTGATCTCGTCCGTCCTAGTGATGATGCCATGCCCGTCATGGACGAAGGGCCACCTCTTGTTCCTGAGCAACAGCACGTTGTTGACTTGATATTGCAAGGCCACAATGTCTTCTACACTGGATCCGCAGGGTGCGGTAAAAGCACTATCCTTAAGGCTTTCGTGAAACAGCTGCAGAACCGAGGGAAGAGGGTCAAGATTATCGCTCCAACGAACCTGGCTGCGCTCAATGTTGGTGGCCAAACAACCTGGAACTTTGCTGGGTGGACGCCTGATAGCATGAAGAAGGATATTGAGACGCTAAAGAAAGGCTCCTTGGGCAAACAGAGCTGGCAGAAGTTTGACGAGACAGATGTTTTGGTCATTGATGAGATCAGCATGATTGAGAATCTGCAGTTCGAACGCTTGAATGCGATCTTGAAGCATTCGCGAGGAGAGAAGCACGGTGGACGCGCATTTGGAGGCATACAGCTGATTGTCACAGGAGATGTAAGCTTCAAGTGCATATATCTATCAATGGCTGACCAGTGTAGTTCTACCAACTGGCTCCTGTTAAACCGTTCAGTCACTGCATGTGTGGCTGGGAGCTGGAGAAAGACAACCAGAATAATCCCAAAGAGTACACATGTACGAACAAGAAATGCCGGGAGCACACTTTCTATAACATCGACAAGTGGGCTTTTCGAAGCAATGCTTGGGAAGCAAGTAAATCACCCTGTCAGACACTATCATTTTGCTGACCATCTCAGGAATGCGATTTTAAGCATGTCAACCTTACTCAGATCCATAGGCAGTCCGACATGATGTTCAAGAGCATTCTCAACCGTATACGAACGGATGGCGCTATACTAAAACCACACGCTCACGTTCTGCTGAATCATACCTCGGAAACTGAAGGTGCAATCGAGATTTATGCCCGTCGCGTTGATGTCGACAGAGTCAACAATAACAATATAAGTAAGATACCGTCGGCGGCCCGCGCATACAAATGCGTTGACCATTTCGATTGGCCGGACCACCATAGGAGCGACAAAACTCTCGAAAGAAACACGTATCGAATGCCAGATGGGAGCTTGGGCTCACTGGTAAGCTCGCTCCCCTATAGCATGGCAGGCCTCAGATCTGACACCTCATGCAGAAAGAGCATCGCTTCGAACCTCAAGTTCAACTAAAGCTGAATCAGCGCGTGGTCCTGCAAGCCAACCTGGATCCCAATTCTGGTCTTGTAAATGGAGCACAAGGCACGATCGTTGAATTCAAGGAATTCGACGAGAAGGCGCTGCCGAAAGCACCTAAGACTAAGGGTGAACCCAGTGAGCTGCGCGGCGACCATGCCATGTATCGTCAGAAACAAATCGAGGACTTTGCCAACGCGAATGGACGCCAGCCTTGGCCTGTGGTCTGCTTCACAAATGGTGTTACCAGGACCATCTTCGCGGAATGTACGGTGAACTTGCTCGGGAACGAAGAGCCGTGGTGCACGCTCTCCAGGACACAGATTCCGCTTGCTGCCGGCTACGCCATAACTGTGCACAAGTCTCAGGTTAGTGGTGGTGTTGACTGCGACTGCAGATAGACTGACACACTCCAGGGCATGACACTCGATCGTGTCACCGTTGACCTAGCCCGAGCCTTCGAGCCCAGTCAGATCTACGTTGCTTGTGAGTTTGTTAGTGAGATTCTGGTGTACCGCACTAATAGCGTCGATAGTAAGCAGAGCACGGTCCCTGAAGGGCTTAACAGTCACTGCTCTTCCCCGCGTCGATCTGGGTGGCGCAAACCCGCAGGTCAAGGAATTCATGGACAACGTAGTGATTAAGAAAAAGCCCGTCGCTTACTAGGCGATGATCAGCCTTGTTGTCACATTTCTGCTGTTGAAGTAACTGAAGCGTTCGAGCCTTGGATGTACGACGACTCTGCGTGAGTCTTGCATATTAGATTCCGGTTTAGATACATATTATTTCTACGATATGCTGTGATACCCTGGCTTACATTGAGTAGCCAAACACTACAGACGCATCATGTTTTTCGAAGCATAGTCCGTTCAAATCTATGTTGCTAAAACTGTCTCGGTAGTGCTTACGAACAGGAACGAGGGTTGCCCATTGGGAGGTAAAGACGTACCCTTGGATTCGATCTCTATGCCATAACGTTGCCCAAGCATTGGGTGTTGAGGAGCAGACGAAGATGCCAAATGTCGAACGAGCGCGGAGGACCTCCTGTTTCCTCGTGCAGCTAGTTGCTGCTGACACTGCAGGTGTTGCTTACCCAACCTCACCCGTACCCAATAAGACTTGATTACTACTTTTGACAAAGGCAGTGGATGTCAAAGATTATATCTGTTAGTTGACCAACATTGCAATCTTCACTGCGTATTTCTTTTCTCCGCAATGACGTCCCAGAATCGTGCCATCGAACTTACGAAACTCAACCTTCATGCTATATTCGGTGAGAGAGATGCGATGAAGCGACTGCGTACGATCTCAGATACTTGGGGCGCGAACGGCGAGATCGTGTTCGTCGACGAGATGGGTGTGTTCAAGACTCATGAAGCGATCAGTGGCGCTGTCGGAAAGATACAGAGTCTGGGTGGCCCTGACGACGGATTCTTCGAGCTAGGTATGTCGAAGAAATGAGAGATGGTGCACGATTACTGACTTGCTTGGCAAGGTAGTATTGAGTACTTGAAGCACGACGACGAGGAAGATACATGGGTGACAAGAGTCAAATGGGGTGTTGGACCAAAGGACGAAAAACCGAAGGTGATGGGATGGGATGTTTTGACAATTACAAACGGACGGGTCAGAGCCTGCTATACATTCCTTGATGCCTAGTAACTATATGTTACCTACTCCTGCCAGCTCTTGCTAGTCAATAGGCGCCCTACGCTTTCTCCGGATCCTTACTCTTTCCCCACCCATCAAGATTGTGCACGATGGGGCATCGTCCTCCGCGTGTGATAATCCACTTGACTTCTTCATCGCCGTCATTGATCTCTTGGTGCTCGGCCTAGTGTCATGAGTATGTGTTTCAAGCGCGGTTGACGAATGCATACGTAGGCTGGAATCAATGCAAAGTCGCCTGGAGCCAGCTCTTGTCTTTTCTTGCCGTTCTCGCTGACAATAGCTCCTCGGCCGCTGACGGCATAGACAATTGTGTCTGTTTGACGTTGGTTCCCACTCTTCAATTTGATTGGATCATGATGTCCTTGGGAAGACTGTACCTTCTTCTCCGTGGTGATGGATAGCACTAGCGCTGTGAGGCTTTGCGAGCATCACTGTGCGTATGAGCACATGTTGCATGTTATAAAGCTCACGTGAGTACCTACCCGTGCCACAGATCTGATCGGACATGTCTACAATTGCGGGGATGCGCTCCATGCCGTCGCTCTGGGGACCGCTTGGAGACGTAATCTCCGACGACCTTTTAACTTTGACCTCACCTGCCATGTTGGTATGGATGTCTAAAGATTGAACGAGTTGTGTTGGATGGAAGAGCGTTCTCAGCTGCAGGACCGTGACGTCCGGTGGAGATCACTCCGGACAGCTTTACCCTACGAAGGAGCTCGTTTCTTTTGAGCGACTGTTCCTAAGAACACAGAACCCTACGTCGGCTGCAACTTGCTACTGCTTGACACCTACCACATATTGAACAAATCTATTTTCGCGGAAATAAAGCGCTTTCTACTCTCTGTGGATCAGTCCATCATAGTCAGGTTTCTATGTTCTGTAGTAATCGTGGCTAACCTAGGGTTCTAGGGTTCTTGCACACGATTGCCCAATAGAGACCAGCTCGTTCGTAGTGTACCTGCGCTTGCACTCTGGACATCTCGAGCCTCACGAACTTTGGAACCCAGACGAACGGCATCAATATTAACTTCGTAGCTCCGACGCGCCTCGTAGCAGCTGATTGTCAGCATTTGGCTTGTGAACGCCGCGGTGCTGGCCCGTGGACAATCAGAGACCATGCCTCGGCTCATCTTGATCTGGCCTCAAGCTTGACGTCAACCACGTCTCACCTAGAAGCAGTAGGTCAGCCGCTCACTCCCGACCGCAGCCAATAGCAGCGACTCCATTGCGCTCACGAGATCGCGGGTCTACCCCGGAATGCGCCAGATGCGGCTACTTTCATGTGCGTCCCCAGACTCCTTGGCGTGGAGCTGGCGTTGCATGTGAAAGGTGCCTGACGCTGGTCGTTTATAGATCCACTGTTTCGTGCGGCCTCCTCTGTCTTGTGACTGCGACTCCTTCTTGTACCATACCATTACTCTTGAGCATCTACGTATTTTTCCTATACCAAGATGGCGAAGCGATTTTCTACCGCAGATGTTGCGGCGCACAAGACAGCAGACGATCTCTATATCATTGTAGACGAAGATGTGTACGACCTGACCAAGTTTGCAGATGAGCATCCTGGAGGCAAAAAGAGTACGTGAGGTCTCGACTGCCGCTAATGGGATTCTATTGACAATTTCCAGTCCTCACTCGTGTTGCCGGCAAGGATGCATCGAAGCAGTTCTGGAAATACCACAATGAGAGTATCCTCAAGAAGTACCAGAAACAACTACAGGTTGGATCGCTAGACACAAAGGCTGCGCCTCCCACACCACCAGCAACACCACCGCTGCAGAAGAAGGAGATCGTTAAGCCTGAAGCTGTTCCCGGCGCCATCGCACCTCAGCCAACTGAGGCTGCTGCTGAGGAGGTTGAGCCATTCGATACCTACGGCGATCTCATTCCATACGCCGATCCCTCTTGGTACCACAGCTACCACAGCCCCTATTACAACGAGACCCACGTAGCTCTTCGCGATGAAGTACGAACATGGGTTGAGGAGAAGATCATGCCCAACGTCACCGAGTGGGACGAGGCGAAGCAGGTGCCGGATGAGATCTACCGCGAGATGGGTGAGCGTGGGTATCTCGCTGGTCTCCTAGGTATCCACTACCCATCACAATACACCGACAAGCGAGTCGCAAGTGTACCACCCGAGAAGTGGGACCACTTCCACGAGATGATCCTCACAGACGAGCTGTCCCGAACAGGCAGTGGAGGTCTGGTTTGGAACCTCATCGGTGGTTATGGCATTGGCGGCCCACCAGTCTTCAAGTTTGCAAAGCCAGAGCTGATCAAGCGTATCGGCCCTGGGCTGCTCAGCGGCGAGAAGCGCATTTGCCTTGCTATTACAGAGCCCGACGCCGGTGAGTAATGACACTCAACTTCGCCGAACGAAACACTGATAATGCCCAGGTAGCGACGTTGCCGGACTGACCTGCGAAGCTAAGCTCTCCGAAGACGGTAAGCACTACATAGTCAATGGCGAGAAGAAGTGGATCACCAACGGTGTCTGGTCTGACTACTTCACGACCGCCGTCCGTACCTCCGACAAGGGCATGAACGGTGTCTCTGTTCTCCTGATCGAGCGCTCAGCAGGTGGTGTATCTACCCGCCGAATGGACTGCCAGGGAGTATGGTCATCGGGAACCACCTACATCACATTCGAAGACGTCAAGGTCCCCGTCGAGAACCTCATCGGCAAGGAGAACCAAGGCTTCAAGGTCGTCATGACCAACTTCAACCACGAGCGCATCGGCATCGTCATCCAGTCCGTGCGCTTCGCACGCGTCTGCTACGAAGAGAGCGTCAAGTACGCGCACAAGCGCAAGACTTTCGGCAAGAAGCTTATCGACCACCCCGTCATTCGACTCAAGCTTGCGCACATGGCCCGCCAGATCGAGGCCAGCTACAACTGGCTCGAAAACCTGGTCTACCAGTGCCAGCTGATGGGCGAGACAGAAGCTATGTTGAAGCTGGGTGGAGCCATTGCCAGCTTGAAGGCGCAGAGTACCACGACCTTTGAATTCTGTGCGAGGGAAGCTAGTCAGATTTTTGGTGGTCTGAGTTACAGCCGTGGCGGCCAGGGCGCGAAGGTCGAGAGACTGTACAGGGATGTCAGAGCGTATGCTATCCCCGGTGGCAGTGAGGAGATTATGTTGGACTTGAGCATCAGGCAAGCGCTGAGGGTGCACAAGGTATTGGGTATGAAGTTGTAGAAGAGAGTGTACATAGAGCCCCCAATGCACGTTGCCATTCGAAGGCTTATCTAAGTCGTCCCCACTCAGCCTTCAAAGCTACGTCTCCGTCCTCGTCTACGACTTTGCCTTTGTCCCACTCTCTATCCTGCCCTTTTTTGGTCCACACTACGTCTTCTTCCATCGGATCGCCGCCCTTCTCCCACTTCTTCACCTGCTCGTCCTTGAAGCCCGCCGCGCGCAGTCGGTCTGCACCTTGTTGCCTCCAACGCTCTCGGTCTCGCATCGACTCGAGCGCCTCGTCCCAATCGTCCTCTCGATCTGAGCCCGGTCTCACGTCCATGGATGGATCGTAGTTTGTGGAGAAGCGTGATTCAATACCCAAGGAGCTAGCTTTGAGAGCACCTCGGCCGCGCGAGCGGACAGTGGGCTCGGGTGGAGGTGGGAGTGGTCCAACGATGGCTTCGAGAGGGTCCGAATCGGACGCTAGAGTATCGGAGTTTCGCCTGCTTTTGCGTTGCCTGGTCGGACTGCGCGATGAGCGTCGAGGAGAGCGTGAACGGTCGCGTATCCTGTGACTTTTGCGACGAGGCGATCTTGATCGCGATCGAGACCTTGATCTGGAGTAAGAGCCATGTTTCCTTCGACTTCGCTGGCGTGACATATCATCCTCTTTCTCCGCTTTGTCGTGGCGACTTCTGCGGCTGCTCTCGCGGTGGTCTCTCGAGCGTCTTGATTTGTGGCCTTCGTCGCTATACTCGTGCCCTCTCTTATGTCTGCACCTCTCTCCGCTCCTGCTCCTGTTTTTGCTAGAACGAGATTCAAAGTGGGCGTTTCCGTGTGACCTTCTGTGGACCTTCTCACGATCGTGTCCGCCCTTATCATCTGCTCTTCGCCCTGAGCGATGTTGCTTTAAGTCCTTACTGTCGCATGGGGGACTTAAGCGACCCTCTATCCTCATTTTCGCTCTATCTACGGCCATCGTGCGGTCTCTGTCTCTCCCACGGTTCATATGCCTCAAGCGCGAGCTTGACTCCTCGGCCTCCTTTGCCAGCATTGCAGCATTGTGGTTGTCGGTTTGGCGGATGATGTGTCGCAAGAAGTTTGTGTTCGGCTTGGGCGCGCTGTTTCTCGATCTACTATCACGTCAGTGTTGATCAAATAGAGAGAAATTCTCTTGTACATTGGCAGTTGCTTCAAGGCTACAGACATCAGAGGCTTCCTACGCACCTCTTGGGATTGAAGGCGTCCAGGCCAACTAGGTCATACGTCTTGCTTGTCTTCTTTGCGTCTTGCACCAGAAGTTTCGCAACGTATTCGTCATCGTCGATATTAAATGGCATGGTTGAGATGTAGGAAAGAGGAATGACGCAGGATCACGATTGAGAAGTGGAGCTTAGCCCTAGACAGGAAATAGCCGCGGCGGCCAGCCCTACGCGGCGCGTGCTGGGCCAAAACAAACACCCCTCCAACCTATAGAGCTCGACGCGAACGTATCCACGGCACGATATAATTACGATGGTTGCGACCCGCAAGTCTGCATCTGCTGCGCCTACACCGGCATCAGCTCTTGCACAACTACAGCAAGAACACGAACTGAAGATTATTGCCATAACAGAGCCGCTCAAGCCGAAGGACATCCCTCAATCTTCGAACAAGCGTAACTCAGCGGCATCCGTCGACAGCGACCAAAACGTCGATACACATCCTGCGGCGCTGGAAGCGGACTTGAAGCACTACAAGGTCAGTACAGACTGAGCCGGGAAGGCGCACAGCTAACAGCATCCCAGGAGCTTTTCAGCAAGCTGCGCTTTTCTTACGTAGAGCAAGTAACGAAGGAGAAATTCCTGCGCAACCTGACCGACGATCCACCCCGACTTGTCGAAGGCACAGAAAACGACGAAAAGGAGGCTGAGAATCTTGCAGTGAAGGCAAGCCTGAAGGAGCGCAAACTCGAAGTTGCAGAGATACTGAAGCAGTTGGAGGCGAAGGGGCAAGAACTTGCTTTGCGTTACGATGCTGTGCAGTTGAGGCGCCAACGACTGGAAACACTTCCCACCGAGATCGAGGGCCTCGAAGCCAGCATTGCGCAGCTGAAGCAAGACCAGATACCCACGTCAAACAATCCAGAACTGGGCCTGCCATTGCCCGAAACACTGAGGTTACTCAATGAGCGAGAGGCGGAGCTAGCCGCACTCAATGCGCAAATCGCGCAGCTGCAAGCTTCTCTGCCAAACCGAGCCAAAGATCTTGAAAAGCTCGAGCGCGAACTCAAGCCACTGGAGACACAGAAACAGGGCACGGTCGCAGCGGCTAGGGAGGCAAGGCGGAGGAAAGAAGAGGGTGGCGGCATCGGCGACGAACTCGAGGAGAAGGGTCGATGGCTCACAGCCTCGGAGAAAGCGCTGAGTGACATGTTTGTAGAAGTGGAGAGCTGAGCGCGGGCCCGCAGATCGCTTGGTGCTGGCAGCATCTTTTTATCTGGTGTTACAGGCGCTTAGAGCATCCTTCTCAAGATACCATTGGCTTTTGCAACAGCTGTCTCATAATGCAATCCGGTCAGCAGCCGGATCCTCATCCAGGCTGTACCGAACCACCTCGTCTCGCGCATCTAAGGGTCATGATATCTGGGGTGATGTCGACGAGAGCGGTCTGACGTAGATCTGGAGTGCCAGCGCAGCACTGTCCAGCACTGGAAACCTGGAAGACGTGTCGCAGGGACCGTCGTAGCTGAATATAGAGGTGGAGACATGTTGATTGGACGAGACCAGCCACCTTCTTGTATAGAGCGAATCAGCCGGCCGGTTGCTGGGCCAAGTGGGGTGTTTACTGCAGGGGTCCTTCCTCACCAAGCTAGTGAGGTGGTGCAGCTACCCGCTGTCCAGCCTCTCGATTTCTTGAAGCAACACGACTACGTTTGCGCATGCAGGAGAGTACCGCAGAATCTTCATCCTTTCAGAAGCACCAAGTCGACAGCGATACGACTGACGTTCTTTCCAGAGCTGTCCGCAACGCCGGGCGAGCTCGTTCATCCATTTTAGCGCCCAACACCATCGAGCGCAGCCTGATCAACGAAGGCAAACACAGCCTATTCCTAACCTCACGGCCTCTCACGACGTTACGACTTTCCGGTTTCTTCGCTTTCTGCTAGTTTTGTCGCGCATTCTTTGTTTTGGTCCCTGCATTATCACCACTTCAGAATTTGGTAGTCTGCCAGTCGCACACCCGTCACTGCGTCATCACCTCGGACTACTGGAGAACGACCTCAAGAAATCCACACCACCATGTCGAACCAGGGGCTCTCCGCTCCTGGGAGCAGCGCGTACTCATCTGATTCCTTGTATGTTGGCGACGGAACATGGGACTCGCAGCGCAACACATTCCTGCTGCCCAACCTCATGGGTGTCAACTTTGACACCATGCGCTACAATGGTGAGTTGCGCCGAACTTGAATTCGAACGCATAACTGACTTCTCAGGCATGGGCAATCGATTTCGCAACATGGTAGGGTACAAGCCTCTCATCCTCGCTCACGGTATCCTTGCCGCCGTTACCTTTCTCTTCATGGTTCCAGGTGCCATCTTCATGGCCCGGTTCTACCACCGCAACCCTCGGCTTGCGCTACGCGTCCACATATGGCTCCAAGTCTTGACGTTACTGCTCGCAACAGCACTTGTCGTGCTGGGTTTCCAGGCTGTCGGCCCGGAGAGATCATTGACCAACCCGCATCACGGCATTGGCGTGGCCTTGTATTCCCTCGTCGTTGTGCAGGTCTTGGGAGGTTCCATAATACATCGTCTGGAGAAAGGCAAGGAGCGCTTCAAAGTGCCGCTCAAGCTCATTGTACGTCCACGCCAAGTCTCGCAATCATGCTTTGACTAATCAGAACAGCTACACCAATGGATTGGTCGCGTGGTCTTGCTTCTAGGCATAGCACAAATTCCGCTCGGGTTAACACTCTGGGGCTCACCAAAGGTACTGTTCATTCTGTTCGCAGTTTGGGCATTCCTGCTCCTCATAGTTTACTTTGTGCTTTCGTACAGGAACCAGCCTGAGATGGGCTTCGATGACAACACGACATACATCACTGAGCGCACTGCAAGCACGAGGAGTCGAAGGACGAGTCGAGGTGGACGTGGCATCGGAGCTTTGGCAACAGCAGGTGCAGCTGGCGCTGGTCTTGCTGCGTTGGCATCGAGGAACCGGTCTCGGAGTCGTAGTCGCAGCAGACGCCATGGAGACGAAACAACCGTCCTGAGCTCGCGTCCTGGCTCCCGTTCCCGGGTTACAGACTCTCGCTTTACTGAATCCTACTTGAGCGACGAAAAATACAATGACAACCGTAAGGGATCCACCTGGCAAGACCGTCTGCTAGGTGCCGGTGCTGCAGCAGGAGGAATCTTTGCCATTAAAAATCTTTTTGGAAAGAAGAAGGACAGGCGTGCTTATACTGAGACATTGACTGGCAGTGACGTTAGTTACGGTCGTCCTCTGGGTCAATCCGAGGTCACACAAACAGATCTGAGCCGCGTCGAGGAAGGCAGAGCCCCTGGTTCGCCTGCAAGGAACCAGGATTGGCGCCGCGTCGAGGAAAGAGAAGCTGCACAAGCCGCTGCGATGGGTGCAAGTCCAGTGCGAGCTAACCATCGTCCAGCAAGAAGTGGTACCTCCATAGACTCCTTCGACAGCCGGACAAGCTTCAATGATCATCACGACTCTCGCCCACTGAGAGAGGAATCCGGCTATGGGGTTAAAGACGGCATCATGACTCTCGGAGTCCTCGGATTCATGAAGCACACCTGGAACAAGCGCAAGAATCGGCAAGAAGACGCACGTATTGAGGAACTAAGACAGCAAGATTTCGAGGAAGAGAAGATGGCTCGCGCAAACAGTGGCCGCCGAAGGTTCACAGGTGACGGCGAACCACCCCGCAGGCACAACGGACCTCCATCGACTATTTACTCTGAAACCGAGATCTCGGGCATGACACCTTCTGTGGCAAGACCGGATGCGGCTCATCCACCACTGACCTCGTCCGCGGGCCCGTCCGTTCTCCGTCCCGCCGACAACACTGTCTTATCTGATTCTGGATCTGAGGCCTACGTGTCTCCTGGTGGGCGTTCGCATCATCGACACCGCAATTCGGCAGGCGCTGCAGCTTTAGCCGGTGGTGCAGCAGCAGCAGCTTCGTCTGGGCCGCCGTCAAAACGCAGAAACAGCCGAGATGAGAGCGTCGCGTCTCCGCCAGTATCCGTTAAAGTCAAGATGCACAATGATGGGCGACATGTCACGCTTCGGCGTCTGAACGAGGAAGAAGCGGCTGCCGAACGAGACGCCAGACGGCGGGAGCGACAACGCAGGACCCGCAGTGGCAGCATGTCTTCACTGAGTCAGTTTGATGGAGACCGCTGGCGAAGAACAGAGGCTCTTGAGACAAAACAAGCACAAGAGATGGCACAAGCACAGGCAGCAGGCTCACCACCTACATTGCAGTCTGGGGCGC